>ML782912.1:1091597-1145045 GCA_009831015.1 Picea engelmannii
ACCACCAGAAATGGCATGACATGTACTATCCATATAGAATAGTATTATCTGAAAATATATCATAACTCATACCGTTATCCATCAAGCAAACTTGGGTCCATTACGCAAACCTGGGGTCTCCAACTTCTCATGGCCATAACTCTCTAAACGTGAGGAACTATGTGACATTCCACATACCACCGGAAATGACATGACAAGAAATATCCATCTAGGATATTTTCCCTGACAAATTCATTTTCCTTCATCTCATTATTCCATAAATAAGCATGGTTTCTCTTACTCCACAAAGCGTCTTCCCGTGAGGTCTTTCACCATAAGGGGACCACTTTGGAGTTCATCCATATTTACTTCTTATCAACCATGAAAAAACAATAATGAGTCATATTTACATCAAAAACTATTGGGTCCATTACCCAAATCTTTTTGCTACGGGTCTTTCTTCAAGGGTTGACATCAATGACAACCACCCTTAATCAACAACCTTGCCTCACAGGTGAGGAATTTCTGCAGACTTATAAGCATCATCTAATATTCCTATTTGATGTATCTTAGAGGGATGCCCTTGGTCCAATCAGGGTCATGATGTTCTGGCTTGAGGAATTGATGATAGAGATTTTTGTCAACGATCACTCTCTTGAAGTATTTTTCTCTAGCCATCGGGAGACCCGTAGATTCTGCTATAGTGGCCTCTGTAATTATTAACTTCACATCCCCAAGTTGCACATTTTCTCCATGATATGTCTACACAAATATGAGAGAAATTCCCTCATGATGACCTTTAAATTTCTCCAAGAATGGCACCCCACCTGCTTGTTCATATTTTTTCTTACAAGCCTGATATTCTATTGTTTCTCTGTATATTTGAAATATGGGCTCATGCTTGTCGACCGCCATGCTAGCTTAAATAATTTTCTCAGGTGGATAAGCATGGATACAGGGTCGAGGATTGAGTACCAGAAGATAGAGTATCGGTTGGGAGAAACATACAATGGATACGAAGGCATAGGGTGTTTGTAGATGATGTGACAACAACAGTAAATAACACTCATCTGGATGGTAGATCCATCTAGAAGAGCGTTTATGAATGGAAGTGTAGATTACAATGGTCACGTCGATACTCATGATGATATGGTGAGGTAGGCCAGATCTACTAACAATTTCCAGATTTGTGGGAAGCTTGGTGTCGGACGATATTCACAGAAGGATGTGGTCGTTATGATCGGGACTCGTGTATATGAAATCGGCTAGGATCATTACTCGATATGCTGTGATTCGAGGTTGTGTCATCTCATATAGTATGACAACGAATCATGGGGTTTATTTACCAGATAGACAGAGGGAGTATGAGTTTGATCCGTTAAAAGACATCGTGACTTTGCACTCTTGATGTTTTGTAGGACACTTCCTCCTCACGAAGGTGAGGTATAAGATTTCTACAGAGATTCATGACAAAATAGGGGTACATCATGATCCAAGAGAAATCAGATGTTCTAAATGCATATTTAGTCTTAATTCCTTTAAATAATATGAAAAAAAAGTGTTGAATCTATATGTCCTAGCACTAATAATTGGACAGCGACTTGGAAACATGATGAAAGTTACCCGTCATATTCTTACCAGTACCGGATCGCCTGGACACCGAGTTGAAATTGGTATGGGATCATCTGAGTACCAGATCACTTATGTGTATAATTTGTAGTTGGTACGGGATCACCTGAGTACCGGATTACCTGAGTGTCGGATCACCTGTGTGTAGAATTGGTAATTAGTATCGAAATAACGCAGGGTCCCTTATTTTATACTAGATAGGATCCAGTACTAGATAGGCACAACGAGATGAATTGTTATAGGGGTGGACCTTCGTACATAGAGGTGATCATCGATGTGAGATAAGCACAAAAATGAACATTTTTTTGGAGCTTAAAAATCTTGACATTGATTCTGGTGACAATGATTTATAGGAATAGTTGGTGTTCTATGGTCAAATTCGTCTGGAAAACCCTGTAGTTGCCAAAGTTTATAGAGGAATAATGCAGGAAAACTTTGTAACAGGAGGGTGCTCTGTAATGGCCTGTGACTGAGATGACAAAACTCCTTTTCTTCTGGAACTAAGGTGACCACGCTTTTGTTGGAATTTCCTCTTTTATTACAATACAATAATAATCCTAACTACTAATTTTCTGTGGTTTTTTATCGAGCCCAGATTAGTTAATGCTCGTCGATATTTTCAATTTTATAGAGTCTGAAAAACTTAAAGGAAACTGTCTATACTGTCTCATGGGTTTTTATCGAGCCCGGGCCAGTTTCTTCTCACCAGTATTTTTAACTTTAAAGAGTCTGAAAAACTTAAAGAAGACTCTCTATACTATCCCGTGGATTTTTATCGAGCCCGGGCCAGTTCCAAGATGTCATGTAGGCCCACAAGGCCTCAGGCAACCTATCAGCCCAGTCTTTGTGATCCAGCTGAAAAATCTTAGTGAGGATGGCCTCTATCACTTTGTTGGTCGATTCCACTTGGCCATTGGCTTGGGGGTGATAGGGTGAAGAATTTCTGTGTCTGATCTTGTATTGTTTAGTAAGAGCCTTGACCAAATTTGAGGTGAATTGTGTCCCTTGGTCAGTGACTATTTCTCGAGGTACCCCAAAACGAGTGAAAATTTCCTCAAAGAGAAAGTCTACAACAGATTGTTCATTAGTTGAATACAGGGCCTTGGATTCTACCCATTTTGTTACGTAATTTGTGCAAACTAATATGTATTTTTTCTACGGGACATGGGATTGATAGGTCCTACAAAATCTAAGGCCCATTTTTCAAAGGGTTCGATTACTACTTGGACTTGGAGTGGCATTTCATCGACTGATGTAGGTTTCTCCATTCTTTGGAAATCATCATAGTTGGCCACGTATTTCTTTGCATCTTTAAAAATGGTCAGCCAATAATAGCCAAATTGTAGGATTTTGTAAGTTGTCCTTTTGTTAGCAAAGTGGCCTCCACATGGGCCATCATGGCAAGCTCTGAAGATATCTTGCATTTCATCTTCCTGGACACATCTTATGATTACCAAATCAGGTCTCGTTCGATATAGGGTATCCTCATGCCACATATAATTGGCACTTAGCTGAATGATTCTCTATTTTTCTTTGGATGTCATACCTTGAGGAGGCTTGTTGGTTGCCAAATAGTTGGCTACATCTGCATACAAAGGGGTGAAAGTAGAAATGGAAAATAATTTCTCATCAAGAAAATCATCATCCACTGGAGTACTATCAACTGTATGGATAAGCCTAGATAGGAAATCAACAACCAATTTGTCTCTTCCAGGCCTATCTATGATAGTGATATTAAATTCTTGTAGTAACAAAAACCATCTAGTTACTCTAGAATTCGTAATAGGTTTATTCATTAGAAATCTGATAGTTGAGTGGTCAGTGTGCACAAAAACTTCAGATCCTGTTATATAGTGTCTAAACTTGTTGATGGCATGTACTAATGATAAAAATTCTTTCTCTTTGACAATATAGTTTTCTTTAGCAGGTGAGAGGTTCTTACTAACGAAGTATATAGCATAAGGAATCTACCCTTCCCTTTGTCCTAATATAACTCCCAAAATAGTATCTGAGGCATCTGTATAGATATGGAAAGGAAGAGACCAGGTTGGACCTCTCAAAGCAGGAGCACTTGAAAGTTTTGTTTTTAAGATTTCAAAGGAGATTTGGCATTGCTCATCCCAACAGAATTCAATATCTTTCATTAGTAGTTTGAAAAGGGGGGTATCTAGGTTTGTAAAATTTTGAATAAACCTCCTATAGTAGCCGACATTCCCTAAGAAACTTCTGATTTCCTTTTGTGAACTAGGGATCTTAATTTGAGAAATAATGTCGATTTTGGCAGGGTCCACTCTTATTCCGGTACCCGAGATGTGGTGACCTAGAACAATTCCTTCAGTAAGCATCATTCTCGATTTTTCATGACTGAGTGAGAGGTTGGTCTCTTTACATCTAACCAATACCTTCTTCAAATTATCCAATGCCTATTGGAAATCATCCCCATATACCGTGAAGTCATCCATGTAGACTTCCACACAATCATTGGTCATATTAGAGAAAATAGCCAAGACAACCCTCTGAAAGGTAGCAGGGGCATTACATAACCCAAAGGGGAGAACCCTATAGGCACAGGTTCCCCAAGGACAGGTGAATGTGGTCTTATCATGGTCTTCTAGTGAAATTTGTATTTGGTTGTAACCACTAAACCCATCCATGAAAGAAAAGTACCTCTACCCAGATATAGTATCCAAAACCTGATCTATGAAAGGTAAAGGGAAGTAGTCCCTATAGGTGGCCTTGTTTAGTTCTTGAAAGTCCACACAAATTCTCCATTTCCCATTTTTATTTGGTACAATAAATAATGGGGAGACCCATTTTCTATCTGATATAGGGTAAATGAAATTGGGTTGTAGAAGTTTTTGGAGTTCTTCCTTTACTATATCTTTCAAGGTTGGGTTCATTCTTCTTTGGGGATGTCGGACAGGTCTGATCTGATCGTTAGTGTAAATATCATGCATACATGTATCTGGGTGGATCCTTTTCATGTCAGAGTAATCCCATGCAAATGCATCATATTTTCCTTGAATCATTTGTACTAGCTTTTGTTGCTGATCTATTTCTAGGTTGGCATTGATATATAAGGACTTCCCAGGACTGATTTCAATAGCTTGAACAACATATTCCTTCCCTTCCTATACTTGTGAAATAGTTTCTATTGTAGAAGTGGAAGGGTGCCATGTTTCTTGAAATTCAGGGCTAAAGATGTGTGTGTAGTTAGGGAAAGATTGGGGATAGTCAATGCATGTCGAAGTAGCCAAGAATAAACTTAGGATTTGTTCTTTAGAGTGTTCTTGTACTCCTTTTACTTCTTCAAGTGTCAAAAAGGGATGAGTACTTTCCTCCTCCCCTTAAAGATTCTCCAACTAGAGAGGAACTTCATTGTATGGTTGGGCGAGGGGAAAAAGGATAAGTTTATGACTTTGGGTGCCATTGGAAATTGTCATTTCTCCAGATCGATAACTGATGAATGCATCAACAGTGGCCAACCAAGGTCGGCCGAGTACCACTGGGTGTCTTGGTTTGGGGGATTTGGGATGGATTACCAAGAAATCCACAGGGTATTCCCAAGAGGCCAATGCCACTATTATATCATCTAAACTTCCTGCTGGGGTGATGACTGATTTATCTGCAAGCTCTAGCAAAGTTTGTGTAGGTCTTAAGTGATCTAGTTGCAGTGTTTTCATAGTGTTTACTGACATCAAATTAATTGTTGCCCCTTGATCTATCAATGTGTTAGGTAAGGCAACACCATTGATTTCTATGGTTACCACTGGGTTCCCTGGATCACTATACTTGGAAGGAATTTCTGTTATAAATTTAGATAACTGCCCTACCACCCGTATGACAGGAGGTTCCTTCCTCTTTCTCCCTAGATTTTTAATGCAAAGGTCCCTTACAATTTTAGCATAGATAGGTATGTTTTTAATGGCCCATAGTAGTGGGATCTTTACATATATATTCCAGAGTTCATTCTCTAGATTATGTTTTAGAGGTTTCTCATTTTTCTTTACGAGCATCCTTTCTGGGTAAGGGGGATTCATTTCATGGGGTGTTTCTGCTGCAAGGGAGTTGGGAGAAGGGATTTCTTGTGGTACTGGAGTGTTTCTTTTTTCGTTCAATGGATCATTCATTTGTTCTTCTCTTTGAACGATTTGGACATCTATTTTTTCTTCTTGGTTTGTGTGATTATGCACTTGTTCCTCTTGAATGACCATAGTGGGATTTGTTTTGTTTAAAATCCTTCCTGATCTTAATTCAATTCCATTAAATGGAGCTGGCATTATTACATATGTAGGAAAGGTTTGTACTTCAATGTTTTGTATAGGCTGTGTCGGTCTGTTATTTGGGTTAGGGATAGGTTGTGCAGGAATAGGGGTAGGCCGAGGAGGGTTTTGGATGGGTGCAACTTGCATTGGTTGTTGCATATTTGGATTTATGGGTAGTGCAAGTGGTTGTTGTAGTTTTGGGGGTGGAAGAAGAGAAGGGGGGTTAAATCCTGGGAGCAACTATGAAATATTCGAAGGATATTGTGGATAGGTGGGAAATTTTGTTGGTTGAAAGGGGAAATTTCCATATACAGGTCCTCTCCACCCCTGTTTCCAAGGTTTGATTTGTGTCTTCCACTGAGGATAAGACATGGGGGGTACCCATTGCTGTTGGGGGTATTGTGTAATTGGGTTAGCAAACATGCCAGGGTTTTGTTGTCTCCATGGTCTCCTAGGGGGGTAGGATGTCTCAGGTTCTCCTCATCCCTTGAACATTGCCTTGAGTCTGGTAAGAGAAGGGAATTCATTAGTAGGATGGTCCTCTATGAAAAGACCATAGATTTCAATAACATTGAGGAGGAATTCCTTTTCAAGGTGTTTCCTCCTACACTGATGACAGAAAATTGCTAACGCACCATTTTCTTCCTCTTGTTTTCTTTTAATTCTCATGGTATCTAGTTGGGAACTGATGGTGTGTAGGATATCTATTTTAAATTTTTCCAATAGATTTCCTAGTTCAATCCTCATGACACCTTCGAATGTGGGTTTAGCAATTCTATTGGTAGGGTCCCTTATACTTTTCCTCATTTTAGCTTGACTGCGAGAGTATATTTTACAATACTCTGCTATGTGTGCAAATGGATTTTGGTATACATCCCTAGAACTCATGATTTTTAACCCTTCAATGAAATCGTCCCTCACACCCTTTAGAAAGACAGTCCTAACTGTAGCTGTATCTAAGGAAAGTTGCTTAGTCTTTTGGTAATTGTATAAGAACCTCTCTAGGTAGTCTTCTATGCTTTCTTCTTCCGATTGATGTATTTTGAATATATCATTTCTTGTGTCCCTAGGTCTATAGTAATCTTGGTATTTGTGGAGGAAGGTCTTCTTCATACCATCCCAAGAAAAAATTGTGTGTTCCCCTAAGCTCATGAACCACCGTAGTGCTGAATCTTTTAGTGTGGCTGGGAAAAGTTTTAACTTTTGAGCATTATCTGTGTAGTTATAGATCCTACACAATATGTCAAATTCAAATAAAAATGAGTCAGAGTTTTCTATTGACATACCTCATAAATGAGGAAGTGAAGATAATGGAATATTCTTCATAGTAACCTCTTTCACAATATCCAGTATGGGGAATCCAAATGTCTCTGTTTCATTGGCTATGTTTCCCTCTTCATATGCCATGCTTCCAAGCAATCTGTAGGGAGGAGGTGAATTTTCTCCACTGAGAGATGGTTCCACCACCGAGTTACCTGGAATCTCTGGCTGTTCCAAGTTTTTGTGTGGCCTTCCAACAATAGATGCAACCTCTTCTATTACCACCTCTGCTTCTTTTCTAGTTTCTCCTCTGGATGGGGTCACCAATGCTTCCTCCCTTTCTTGTTTCCTTATGTATTTTATCTAAACAATGGCTTCAGATATAGTGCCTTTTGTTGTTGTTGTAATTGCTGCCTTTGATCTCTCTCCTTTGAGAATTTTTCCTGCATGAGTTTTCGATGAATTGGTATAAGGGGGGGTTTTCTTTTCTAGTTTTTCTGAGATTTTAGGAGCAATAAATCTACCTTTATTATCCCTGTACCTACTCATAAAAAAATGAAATCAATGAAAATGCAGATTCCTAATTAGAGGTAGGAGGACAACCTGACTTTGGAGAAACCCCAACAAAGTGGATTCACAGGTTCTTATCATCTTCTCCCTGCCCTCAGATTATCCTCAAATCCAATCCAATACTTCATCAAACCAATAAAAAAATATGCTACTTGTTACCGTTTAAAACTCCCCGGTGATGGCACCAAAATGTTGGTGCATCAGTATGTTCAATGTATATCTCACACTCATTTAAATGTCAATCCAGGATTCGTAATCAAAAGAGTCGTTACACCATATGTGCTGAGAACAAGTAACCTACCTAAGTTTGTTGCATATAGGAAATAATTAATAACATAAAAATCTTATTTCTAAGATTTCTAAATACTCCAAAGTATTCCTTGAACCTAGAAGAGAAAACTGATAATGAAACTTAAACAAATAGTCAATCAAAGAGATGTTGTCCTAGAGAAACAAGTTTGTTCATTTCAGGCGCTTGAATTGAAAATATGAACTTTAAGAAGCTTGTCTCCTGTAGCAATTAAAACAATCAATTCCAACCATTGTTGAAACAAAAGCCAACTTCAACCTCATGTAATTCAATCAAACCAACACAAGGGAACTTCAATATAACTGAAAGACTTTATTACAATACATGAAGATGAAATATAAAGAGTCTCCTAGTACCTTGCGATACTAGATCTACTACAGTCATAAACTCAAAATATCAGTCCCACACTTCAAATTATGAAATAGCTACCTTCAACATCTGAGAATGAAATGTCTATTCGATTTAACACTTGCTTATTCACACCAATCCAAAATGATTAACTCAATTCTCAATCCTAAAAATGAAATAAATACCAATCACACACACACTGCTGTAAACTATCCACACAAACACACATAACGTATACAAGGAGGTTTACCTTAGTTGGGGCGGTGGGCCCTTGCTGAACCAACAAGGAACCTATTAAAGGAGTAATAGACTAAAAATTTTCACTCACATCCAAGAATTGACATAAAAGATCTTCTGTATTAATTCAGCTGGTAAATTGGATCAACAATCTTTTACTTCATACATGACAATGATAAGTATTGTGTGGTTCTTACCATATATTGCTTACATTCACTATTATATATATTTTTTTATCATCTATACAACATTCGTTATATAAGGTAAGTTGATACTATCAATATCTATGGATAAATATTAAACAGTTTGAGAAATTTCACATTTAAGATTTACATCGAATTTTTAGGAATCGACTCCATCCTCATGACACGAAGTGCATGAGCGATGGAGTCTCTTGCAACTGGAAAACTGAATCGGGTGCTTCTATCCAACTGTCTTCTCAAAATCTTCACCATTATTCAGGTCCAATTGGCGCATTCTAGAAACAGAGGTTCTAGAACTGGATTTTACACAATCACAAGTCTAGTACCGGAATAGAACAGAGCAGGTAGTACCAGAATAGAACACGTCTTGGTACCAGAATGGAGTTGGTACCAGATTAAAAACTATCTTGGGTACCAGAATGGATTTGGTACTGGATTACACGGTGTCTGGTAGTGCCGGATAGACTTCTCATAAATCAAATCATTAGGACTATACAAAATAAAACACTTTCAATCGAATTAATTTAAAAAAATTAAACAAACATGCTTTAAATCACCAATTACCTCTTGTAGACATGACATAGCTATTAGGCATGTGTTTTGGGAGGGAGTATTCCAGTATAGTTTTATAATAGAGGCAAAAAGGCTTAGATATAGGGTAAGATAGGGCATTATCTTATGTCAAAATAGAGAGTCAAAAACCATGTACCAAGAAATACAAGATATGCCTCAACACTCAAACCAACAAGATGTACCAATAATAAATACCAGACATACCAACACCATATTTATGTAGATCTAGCTCATATAGTAAGTTTCATACAACCAAAAACCTCTCTAGGGAAGATCCTCAATATCCTATAACCATATCTCATGTAGACAACAATATCCAACTACACATAAGAGTGTGAAATACCTTTTGAACCTGTAGATAGATCTGTTGTACTTGATCAGTGTAGACCTTCATGGGAACTTCCTTTCAGAATCTAGAGACCTGGCATCCATATCTACTCAATTTTTCATGGCTTTTTCCATCTATACATGAATCCCTCTTCTATATCCCATGTATGTATGCACCTTACTCCACTGTAGACCGCGTATGTATGTGCCTTCCTCCATTGCAGCCCATGTACACCTCAAAAACTAGGGTTTTTAAGAAATTTTGTAAATCCAAAACTTTCGCCATCAACACTCCTTTGTTACCTCATACTTGCATAACTTCATATGTATCAATGAGTACATGCAATAAACATTTCAAAAAATAATAGATATCAATGTGCTCAATAGGTGATAATGGGAGAACCTTGCTCTCTTATTTATACTATCCAAGTAGCTTCCTGTAGGGGTTATCTTCTAACTACTTTGCCCAACTTCCTTATTTTAGGGCTAACCCACTTCTAACAACTTTTTCCACAAATAGTAAACTCACCACTTCTAGTTGCAACTAATTTATTTTTAATTATTTTATTTTTGCAACAACTTAACTCATGATTAACTTCTAGTTACAACCACTTTCATTAGTAAACTTCTTGTAGGAGCTTCTAGAAGAAATTGACTTCTTTGACCTTCTAGGGGATTCTAGATAACTCATGAGGGTTCTCCAACTTCACAAATTCATAACTCCCTAACCATGAGAATTTATGTGATGTATCGCATATCACCAGAAATGAAATGACATGTACTATCTATATATAATAGTCTTACCTACATATTCATTGATATTCATTCCTTTATACCTCAAACCAAATTGGGTCCCTTAACCATATTCCCGAGGCTACCGAAATTTTCTACTGAATTTGCTTCAAGGGTTGACATAAATGACAACTAACCCAATTAATCAATAGTTTTTGGATGAGGTTGGAGATTTTGGGGTTGTGCAACAATTCCTAGTGAATAGCATGAATCAAGTCGACAATAAAGAATGAGAGGGAGAAGAGGGACCCTTCTTCATATTTCTTGAAAAGATCATCAACCACCACATTTTCTTTACCTTTTTTGTAAATGATCTCATAATCATATCCAAACAACTTAGTCACCCATTTTTTTGGCTGCAAGGATGAAATGTGTTGTTCTAGGAAGTACTTGAGGATTTGATGGTATTTTTTAGCTTGGAAGTGTTGTCCCAATAGATAAGGACGCCATAGATCCACTACATGAAAAATATATATAATTTATTTTTCATAGATCAATTGGCCCAAATGTCGCTCTAACAACTATTTACTGGTGAAACCCAAAGGGTGTCCATATTGCATGAGGACTGCCCCAATTCATCTCCCTGATGCATCACATACTAGAACAAAGTTCTTGGTGAAATTAGGTAGGTCTAGTACAGGAGTAGTGCACATAGGTTTATTCAAGTCTTGGAAGGATTGGTTTGTTGTTGGAGTCCAACTAAAGGAATAATTTTTAAGGATATTTTTTAGGGGGGCTGCAATTTTGACATAATTTTGAACAAAATTGTGATAATATCTCGTTAAACCCAAGAAACCACATAGACTTTAATATTTTTAGGGTCAGGACAATTTTTCATAGCTTCAATTTTCTTATAATCCAATATTACACCATCCTTTACAACAATATGACCCAGATACTCCACTTAGAAGACGCCAATAGAATATTTAGACAATTTGAGGAAAAGTGTGTTCTTGTAGAGGAGATGGAGAACTTGATCTACATGGTTGATATGGGTTGGCCATGTTTTACAATATATGATAATATCATCAAATAAAAATAACACAAAGTGATGGAGGAAAGGACGAAATACATGATTCATGAGGCTTTGAAAATTTGAGGGGGGATTACATAGACCAAAGGGAATAAACAAGGACTCATAGTCGCTCTCATGAGTGTGAAATTCCATATTGGGGATGTCTTCCTCTTTCATACTTATCTAGTGGTATCTAGAACAAAGGTCGAATTTGGTAAAGTATTGATCCCCACTAAGTTCATCCACAAGGTGTTACACATTATTTTCATCATCCCTATGACTGTTAATGATGTAAACCTATCTGTTGTCTTCAGAGGGGTCAGTGGCCTGAGTTCCTGAAGAAAGAAGAGAGAAGAACTTTTTCTGAGAAAAGAAGTTGCATTTTCCTTTGGAAAAACCCTATAAAAAGGAAGTTCACAAGCTGCACCATAGTTGGGTTGTGATAGGTTCGTAGGTTTCTCTATAAGAAGGGTGTGAGAATTCTCATACGTGGGAAAAATGAGCATTTTCTCGAATATTCTAGAAGGAGAAAATTCCATGGTGAGGTGGCATCTGAATGGTTTGGATCTTACTTGCTTTCATGATTTAGTGGGATCATCCTAACCTCCTCACCTTATCCTCTTCATCTTATAAAAGAAGAGGAGCTCTCATGGAGAAGGGATAAGTTGGATTTGGCTTGGAATTATTAGCTTGGCTGGAGTGTCTTTGAGTTTTTCCTTTGTCAAGATAGATTGTGAATATTATTAGATATGTGCTCTTAGAATTATTGGAATGGAAGTGTGTGGGGAATGAAGGATAGTTGGAAGGGACCTTACGACATCAAGGCCATGGTTGTAATCTCTCTTTCACATTTAATATGATACAGTAATATGATTCTTTCCTATAAATCTTGTTGTGTTTTATTGTATGATTCCTTGATCACATACATAGGTTTATATTGATTTTATGCTATTACTGTCACTTTGGTTGGTTGCATTCTTTTGCAGGATCATCATTGTATGAGTGTTGGAACGGATCTAGGATGGTGATGGCGAGAGGAAGCGACGTTTAAATGGTATGTCACCTATCCCTCTTTAGTTAGTAAATTCAATATTTAAAACTTAAGGAAAGCGTCATGTTTTGGTGTTTTTTGTTCTAGATCTAGGTGGATCTAGGGAGATCAGTTAGTGTCTGCACCTACCGATTTGTCCGATAACACAAGGTCATCTATTACGGGAATGTAGAATTTGTCCTTGATGGTAAGTTTGTTGAGGGCGGGAAAATTAGGACACATGCACAAAGTTCCTTCCGTCTTGATGACCATGAAAACAGGGGAAGAATAGGGGCTGGTACTATGATGAATAACACCTGCTTCTAATAATTTGTGGAATTTTATGTTAATTTGAGTTTTTTTTTAGCAAATTGATGACGATAAGGGAGAACATTGGGAGGAAGACTTCCTGGTATTAAAGGAATGGAATGATGATGGTCATCACAAGAGGGGATAAGGTCATAGGGAGTTTGGAAAATAGTGTGATGGTGTGAAATGATATATTGAAGTTTGGGGTGTACTAAGGGTGTCTCAACTACTTGAATGGAATGTAGTTGGGAGTCATATTCCAGAATGACTTTTTGAGTAACTTTTCCATGTTGTGGTAATTGATGATCTATGGAGATCTTGCAGTAATGCCAACGAATTTATATTTTTTTCCTTCCTATTGGAATTACATGGTTAACACCTTAAAATCCATGAGTATGGGTGCTAGAGTGTGTAAGCATTCTACACCAAGTACAATGTCATAACCACCCATGTTAATATAAAACTTGTGAGATTTCAGGTTCTATTAACCAATTTGTAAGCACACATTTTCACAATGCCCTTCAAATTTCATGGAACCACCATTCACAATCATGATTAAAAAATTGTTGAGAGTGTGGATATAGAAATTGAATTCTTAGGAAAGGCGACAATGAATGAAATTATGAGTGATTCCACTATCAACTAGGATGATGAATTTCATGTGCTTAATGTAACCAATCAATTTGAGGGCTTGAGGAGAAGAAAAACCAATGAGAACATGTAGTGAAATTGGTGGTTCAAATTTGGGAGTATCGAAGGGAAGTGTAATATCATCGGTTGGGGTAGAATTGCTTTAGGTGAAACCTCATTATATTCATCAGAAATATCCTCGAAAAATGGCCATAATTTTATTTATTTATTTACACTTGTGCCCCGGAAAGTATTTATCATCACAATTATAACAAACACCCTTGAGTTGGCATTCATCCATTTATTCCCATGTGAACTTTTGGACCTTGAGAGGAGTGTCTTGAGGGGTAGGGGTTTTGGGTTTAGGTTGGCGGACAAAAGTGGGTTTTCTTCTCTTTAGAAATATGACCTGTTGTGCCTCCTTGGAATGCTTAGTGGATTCCAACCAAGTTTGAGGAGGAGACATGATGACCTGGGTGAGAATTTCATCCTTGAGGCCACTGATAAATAATTCCATGAAGAAACCATATGTCATGCCCTCTGTTTAGAAATACAAGTGCTCAAAGGTAGCAACACAATATTCCATTGTTCCATAATGTTTCAACTTGGTCAAACGTCCTAAATGGCGAGTGTCCATCAAAATTTTAATGTCTCTCTACAATAAACTATGACCAAGAAACATACCCTTGACATGCATTGTGATTCTATTTCCACCATTTCCATATTTCTGGATCCAAATAGACAATTCCATAATGAATCTTGGTTAACTCACCAATGATACCATGCAGGGAGAAACAATGTTACATCTAAGTAACGCAGGCTTGTGGATTCAATCCATAAAAATAAATTGACCTTGACTATGGGGAGACGGGGGTCACGAGGTAGGGAGTTGGAATGAGAGTGTATAGGCTAGTTGGATTCAACACCTTTAGTATAGAAAGGTGGGTCATAGGAGGAAGGAATTTGGAATTTGTTCATGAATTCATTGAAAGCAAAATGGATTTCAACAATTTGGCTATTGAGGTTGGCTTGGATGTGGTCTATTTTTTCATAAATGGTTAGAATGTCCCTATTTACCTAGGCCTGAAGGGTTTAATAAGTTCAATATTCAGTTTCGGATTGGTTTCTTCTTGGCGGGTGGGATCCATGAGGGGATGAGGGGCGGGTCCATGGAAAGTAAAATGAAGAAGTGTTATATACCACGATGATCAATGCATTGAGAGGAGACCAATGGGTTAATTGGGAAATAAGGTTGTCAAGAATGGTATGGGTCCATGGGGTAAAATAAATTAGAAATGAGAGGTGTTCGACAGTCATTTTGGAAACAGTTTTAAGAAAAATCCTAAGTATGGAAGATATGCGCAACAACAGAAGATAGAAGACAAGGAATAAGTGGAGCATGTAGTAAAGGCATATGTAGGCTTATAAGTGTGCAACAAAAGTATACTTAAAAGATAATAAAGAAGAGAATAAAGTAGAGAATAAATTAGGAGAATAAAGAAGGAAGATGAAGTGGGAGAAAAGTAAGGATAGCAGTGCGACATGCCAAAACAAAAAAGACACACAAAAGTAGTAATAACAGTAGTCATGAGTGAAAAAGAAAGATGCAGACATAAAATCAAGAAAAGTAATCCCAAACAAGAAGTCAACATGAGTTGTCATGAGTTATACTAAGTCATAATAAGGCTTTGGGGATATGAAAAGTAGGGTTTTGAGCCATAGAATTCATGTATATATATGTAATGGGTTGGGAAGATAGGGGTTCAATTCTATTGAAATTATCTATTCAGTTTTTGTTCCTTAATTTGTTGATACCGAGAGAACAAAGTGAGAGAGTAGACTGAGTATGAGGGAGGAATTCTATGTCTGAGTAGAGAAAGAGAGTTGCAGAGAGAGGCTTGCACTACAAAGCATCTAGGAAATATGGAGAATGGGATATCATGATCTCTCTATTGTAAATGCAGGGTGCAAGCCTGAGACAATTATAGAAAGAATAATAAATAATCCAACTATTGTGGACATAAACCAAAGTTGGGTGAACTGATGCAACACACCTACCTCAACAGTTTCTGCATGACCTCACGGTCTTTGGATATTTCTATTCCCCTGAGCCAAGATGACTCCTTAGTTCCCACTGGAACCTTCAATGCATATAATATCATAGGTCCTTCTTAGAATTTAAGCCTTTGTGAAAAAGGACTAGGCTCGAACCTCCACTCCATGTAACCACCCTACATGACCACTGACTTAACTTGAAAAGGTTTTTTGGATTTCGAGACTTCACGATTCCTATTTTGAGTCGCTCTGACTCCTTTGATCCCTGAAACACTAAAAAGGGATAACAGATCTTTATCTCCTCACTTATGCCTAAAAAATATGACCTCCATTCAAGTCTTGGGGGCCACCTCCGAGCGCGTTGGGATTTCGTGTATCGTGAGTTCAAAATGTGACTCTTCTCCTTGTACCAAAGTCCAAACTCACAAATTCCTCTCTGCAGATCAACGGTCCTGAAATTTCCATGATCTGATGGAAACTATTCTTCCTGAGCTTGAGAGTGTTGAAAGACACTCAACCTTAACTTCTCTGATGATCCACTGGATCCAATGGTCCACTTAAAATTGATAGTTCTCCCTCTAAGAATTTCAACTGTCTGTTTAGACTTTTGACAAATCTTGCCAAATGACTTGGCACCCCTCCTTTTGAACTTTCCCTCTGTGAAATGACTTTGACCGTCATCCTCCCTTCGAACTCTTTGAAGCCTTTATCCTTCCTGAGCTTGGTTCTAGATGCAAACTCAAGGAATATATGAAATTCTTGCCCACACTCCTTGCGGCTTCATGATAATCACTGATTATTTGAACTCTCCAATCATACGCACTTCTTGAGACAAAATTCCTTCAACCACTCACCTGATTGGAAAATTCTAATACTTCAACCTGCCTGTGCACACCTTGCATGGATCTTTGTTATACTTGCACTTTTGCTGGTATGAGAACAACGTTATCTCTCCTAATATTTTTGAGATAAAACTCATAATCTTGTCAACACACTCCTCGTGGAATTTCACTGCACTCCTTGTAGGAATTCTCAGGAAGAGAAACAATTGAAACTCATACTCTCCCTCTTACAGACTTCATACATTCAACATGACATCATACACGCAAAGCATTGAAGCAAATGCATAAAAAAGTATATAAGAAAATTGTAAACATACCATTCAATAGATGCAAAGAGTATTCATCACAACACCATGAAATTGAGTCAAAGAATTCTTATATTAACTCAAGTGCTTCTGTACATGGGTTCTATAGAAACAACTATCTTCTTATACAACTTTTACAATCTTTGTTCTCCTCTGCTCTCCTATTCTCTTGATCTACAACTCTTACTCTTACAATTGAGAATAATGAATCCAATACAATACATAAGAGGGAGCTTCCTAGAGTTTTCCCTCCTACATCTCTAACCTATCTAATTGAATTAAAGCCTACATCTAGTTTACATTTATTACATTAATTTCCTCCAATGAATAGATGAGAGAAACCACTCAAGATCTGCGTTACAGTTTCCAAAACATAAATGTAAACATATCCCTTCGAGATATTACATTAATGTCTCATCTTTTCAAATTCAAAATATATTGAAAATATGCATTGGTGCATATCTAGCTATCCTCCGCTTTGCGCTTTCTTATGATGCTCCTGTATCATACTGCTCTAGCTATAAGTTTCAAGGACTCCTATTCATGAGCTCCTGCACCGTCCATCCATGTTTCTGGATATCTTCCTCGCTTTCCCAAATGGAATCCTCAATAGGGTGTCCTTTCCATTTCACCAAGTATTCAAAATATGTCTTTCACTAGGTCTTCTTACCATCTCTCTGATCAATGATCTTTTCCATCTATGGCTTTTCAACTATAGGTAGTTGTTTGACCTATTGAACTTCCTTCTGAGTCTCTACTCCTCTTGCTTGATCTTCTCTGTAAGGATACATATCTTCTACGTTGAATATGGGTGATATTCTCACATCATCTGGCAATTCTATCTCATAAGCATTTGCCTCAAAGTCTAACAGAATCTTACATAGCCCTATCTTTTTCATCTTCAACTTGTTATACGTTGACCTTGGGAATATTTCCTTTCTGAGGTGTGCTAAAACTATATCTCCCACTTTGAATTGAAAATCTCTTCTGTGATGATATTCTCTGTGCCTATACTCCTGGTTGGAACTTTGCAACTACTCTTTAATCTTACTGTGGAGCTCTTGCATCTCTGCTGCAAAATCTTTCGCTCCAACACTTTTGAAATCACTCTACTCCAAGTATCTCAACTCAGATACTCCCCTTGGCTTCATTCCATACATTATCTAGAATGGGCTATGTCATGTTCTCGGTTAGCTGAGTCATTATATGCAAATTCCTCTTGTGGTAGAATCTAATCCCACTGACTGTGATGTTTAGCTACTAAACTCCTCAATACGTCTCCCAAACTTAGATTTACTACCTCAGTCTATCCATTCGTCCGAGGGTGATATGTTGAGCTAAAAGATAAAATTGTCCCCATATTTTTCCATAGTGTCCTCCATAAATGACCAACAAATTTGGTGTCTCTGTCTGAAACCAATACGCTTGGGTAAACCATGAAGTCGAACAACTTCTTTGAAAAACAGGTTTGCAATGTGTGTTGCATCACTGATTTTCTAACATGGAATGAAATGTGCCACTTTTAAGAATCTTTAAACTACCACGAATATGGAATCACAACCCCTTTGTGTCCTCGAAAGTCCTAACACAAAATCCATGCTTACCACATCCCATAACCTCGCTGGTATTGGTAATGGTTGGTACAATCCTGTATTCTGTCTTTTCCACTTTGCGTGCTAGAAATATTCTACATCTATTCAAAAACTTCTTGATATCCATTCTCATCCCTGACCAATAATACAAATTGTTCAATTGTGCAAATGTCTTGTCATGGCTGAAATGTCCAGCCAATCCTCCACTATGCTTTCCTTCAGAAGGTTTTCTTGCATAGAACTCTTCGGGATACACAATTTATTTCCTTTGAATAACAGTCCATCCTGGATCAGGTATTCAATCCATTGGCTTCTGTCTCTTAGAACAGGATTGTCACATGCTTCATAAGCATCCTTGAAATCTGAATCATCTCTGTACATTTCCTTAAGGGTATCAAAACCTAAGGTCTTCATGTGAAACTCCTGCAGACTCAAACATTTCCTTCTCAATGCATCAACAACCTTATTAGCAGTTCTAGAAATGTTCTTTATAACAAAAATAAAGTTCTAGATAGATTCAACCCATTTCGCATGTTTCTGGTTTAGTTTCTCCTGTATGGTTATAAACTATAAGACATGTTTGTCGTTATGCAAAATGAACTCTTTCGGAACAAAGTAATGCCTCCATTTCTTCAGCGCCTATATGACTATATAAAAATATTTATCATACGTGGAATAATTCCTCTTGGTATCATTCAGCTTCTCACTGAAGTATGAAATCGTTCTATTTTCTTGACTTAAGACTGCTCCAATCGCAAATCCACTTGCATCACATCTCACTTGAAATGTCTTACTAAAATATGGCAGAACCAGAATTGGCTATCCAATTATCTTCTCCTTTAACAACTTGAAAATTTTCTCGGCTTCTTGTGTCCAATGAAAATATTTATGTCTTTTCTTGACCATGTGTATCATTGATGCACAAATTCCACTAAATTTTTTGATGAACTTCCTATAAAAACTGGCTAATCCATGGAAGCTTCTGACTTCAAAGATATTCCTTGGCGATGGCCATTCTTTGATTTCTTTTACCTTCTCAGGATCCATCTTCAACTCATTTGAAGAGATACCGAACCCCAAATAAATGAGTTCCTTCTTCATGAAAAACGACTTCTTCAGATTTATCAACAACTTCTCTTTCTGCAACCTCCTCATCACTAGAGTTAGGTGTCTCAATTGTTATTCCCCAGTCTTACTGAATATCAGTATATCATCAAGATACACAATTACAAATTTTCCAATGAAATCCTTCAAGACTTCGTTCATTAATCTCATAAAATTACTTGGTGCATTCGTCAAACAAAATGGCATGACAAGCCATTCATACAACCCTTCATTCGTCTTGAATGTTGTCTTCCATTCATCACCTTCCCTCATTCTAATCCGATGATATCCCCTTTTCAAATGAATTTTTGAAAAAAACTTTGCTCCACTCAAGAAATCCATCAAGTCATCCATCCTAGGTAAAGGAAATATATACTCGATGGTGATTTTGTTTATATACCTCGACTCTATACACATTCTCCATCCACTATATTTCTTTGGAATTAACACTTTTGACACAACGCATGGACTCAAGCTTTCTCTGATAAACCCTTTGTCCATCAAATCCTGGACTTTGTTCTCAATCTATATGCTACTTTGTTTGGTAAACTCGCTCCTGGTATAAGGTCAATGTGATGTCTTATACTTCTGATGGGTGGAAATGAACAAGGTAAGTTGTCCACCACTAGATCAACAAAATTCTTCAACATTTCCTGAATTTCCTCAGGTAGATCATCTATTGAGGTACTGGTCAATATGACTCTAGGTTTTCTCACCACAACAAGCTACATTTCTTCATCTTTCTTGACTTCATCCAGAAGTTCCTTCCCATTCATGAGAAGTATAACGATGCTTGTTTCTTCGTTCACCTTCTTGTCTTCAATTGGCAACAACATATGCGTCCCACCATTCTTTTCCAAGGTGTATGTGTTCTTTCTCCCATCATGAAAAACATTCTTGTCATATTTCCATGGTATCCCCAACAAAAGATGAAAGACATCCATGGGAATGACATCACATAAGATCTCATCATTATATCCTCATATCTTAAATTCAACTAAACATTGTTTAGTGACTGTTACCTGGTATTCTTTTTGCAACTGTGTCTAATTCCAACTTCTCCACCATTTATGTTGATAATAGATTATCCGTACTTCCACTGTCAAAAATTACCTTGCATACCCTATCCTTGGTCTTGCAAGCAGTTTTGAACAAATTGTTCCTTTGGAATGGATTCTCTATCTCCTTCTCTGGATTTAAGAGAACTTTCCTCATCATTAAGGATCTTTCGCCTTATACATATTCTACCTCAACATTTCACCTTTTTGCTTATGAAATGTGAGCTTCACCTCCTCCATCCATTTTTCTATCGGGACATTCAAAATATTTGTGTCCTATCTTTCCACAGACAAAACAATTTATTTCACCATCTTAGCCTCTTCCTCTTCCTCTGTCTCAAGGAAAAGTGTTCCTATAGGCATATTGTCCTCCTTGTGAGCTTCCTCCCCTTTATGGGTGAGTATGAGGTTTATTTTCTGCATCCTTGGGCTACTATACTCTGTCCTGGGAAATTACTTTGCCTCTTCTCTGACTTCTACCTATGCCCCTTTGACCTTGCTTTTGAGCCAATTTTAATTTTTCCTTTGAAACAATTTGACAATAATCTTCTACATTCCTGATTGTCACCATCTTCATCTCATATTGAATTTCATATCTCAAGCCATTCATGTATCTGACGAATTTTTCATCATCACTCTCATGATGACCAGCTTTGATGTCGACTCTGTAAAATTCCTCAGTGTATTACTTCACTGTCATCTCTTTCTATCTCAAATTTTGCATTCTTCGAAACAGATTAAATTGGTAATCTCTGGGTATAAAATTGTCTTTCATCTTTGCAACCATCCTATCCCAGATTTTGATTCTTTGTTTTCCTTTACAATTTCTTTCAGCCTATAGTTCATCCCACCACAGTGTTGCATGCCCTTTCAGTCTAGTGACAACATGTTTTACTTTCTTATCTTCTTCTATATCCTCATAGTCGAAGTATTTATCCAGGGCTCTAAACCAATCTAGTAGCTCCTCAACATCTAAGTTGCGTTCATACATCGGGATGTCCATTATTTCCCCGACCCCTATTATTGCAACAACTTTGAATAGAATTTCCTCTACAATATCTTCAACTACCACTTCTGCTTCAACTCCATCTTCATTTTCTCTTTCGGCCTCACTGATATCTCCAGTATCAACTGTTCGCCTTTGTTCTGTCTCCATAGCATCCAATCGAGCACAGAGTTCTCTCATTTCCATTTCCATGGATAGATCAGGCGTGGGTCTCTCTTGATGTCTCCTTGATGACATTCTTTCAATCTATTCCACACAAAATTAAAATCCCCACTTGCCTTATGTCTTCTCTTTCTTATAGAAAACAATGATTGTTAGTTAAGGCTCTGATACCACCTAACACAACATCCCTACAACAACAGGTTCTACGTGACCTCCTGGTCTTTGGATATTTCTATTCCCCTGAGCCGAGATGGCTCCTTAGTTCCCACTGGAACCTTCAATGCACATAATACCACAATTCCTTCTTAAAATTTATGCCGGCATGAACAAGCATTAGGCGCCAACCTCCACTCCACGTGACCACCCTATGTGACCACAGACTTAACCCGAAAAGGTGTTTCAGATTTCATGACTTTGCGATTCCTATTGTGAGTCCCTCCAACTCCTTCAATCCCTGAAACCACAAAAAGGGCTAACGAATCTTTATCTCCTCACTTATGCCTCAACCGTATGACCTCCAGTCAAGTCCTGGGACCCACCTCTAAGCGCATCAGGATTTCACGTATCATGAGTTCACAATGTGAATCTTCTCCTTGTCCCGAAGTCCAAACTCACAACTTCCTTTCTACAGATCAATGGTCCTGAACTTTCCACAATCTGATGGAAACTATTCCTCCTAATATTGAGAGTGTTGAAAGAAACTTAGCCTTAACTTCTTTGATGATCCACTGGATTCAACGGTCCATGGAAAATCAATAGTTCTCCCTTTGAGAATTTCAACCGTCCGTTCAGACTTTTGACAAATCTTACCAAATGACTTGGCACCCTTCCTTCTGAAGTTTCCCTCTATGAAATGAATTCAAACCTCGTCTTCCCTTCAAACTCTTCAAATCCTCTATTCTTCTTGAGTTTGGTTCTTGATGAAAACTCCAGGATTCTATGGAATTCTTGCCCGCACTCCTTACGGATTCATAATAATCAATGATTATATGAACTCTCCAATCCTACGCACTTCTTGTGACACAAATCCTTCAACCACTCACCTGGTTGGAAAATTATAAGACTTCAACATGCCTGCGCACACCTTGCATGACTTTGTGCTATACTTTCACTTTTGCTGGTATGAGAACAACGCTATCTCTCCTGAGATTTCTGAGATAAAACTCAGAATCTTTTCAATGCACGCCTTGCAGAATTTCACTGCACTCCTTCCAGGAATTCTAAGGAAGAGAAAACATTGAAACTCATACTCTACCTCTCACAGACTTCATACATTCAACATGAAATCATACACGCAAAGCATTGAAACAAATGCATAACAGAGTATATAAGCAAATTGTAAACATACCTTTCAATAGATGCAAACAATATTGATCACAACACCATGAAACCGAGTCAAAGCATTCTTATATTAACTCAAGTGCTTATGTACATGGGTTCTATAGAAACAACTATCTTCTTATAAAACTTCTACAATCTCTTTCTCCTCTACTCTCATATTCTCTTTCTCTACAACTCTTACTCTTACAATTGAGAATAATGAATCCAATACAATACATATGAGGGATCTTCCTAGAGTTTTCCCTCTTACATCTCTAAGCTATCAAATCAAATTAAAGCCTACATCTACTTTACATTTATTACATTAATTGCCTCCAATGAACAAATGAGAGAAACTGCTCAAGATCCGTGTTACAATTTCCAAAACATAAATGCAAACATATCCCTTCCAAATATTACATTAATGTCTCATCTTTTCAAATTCAAAATATCTCCAAAATATGCATTGGTGAATATCTAGCTGCCCTTTGCTTTGTGCTTTCTTATGATCCTCCTGCATCATGAACCATGTTAATTATTGTGTCTACTTGTATTTTATGCGATTGATCATGAATATTCTCTTTATGTATGTTAGACTATATTTTTCTACTATACGAAAATTGCACAATAGTTATGAATGTTACATTAAATGGTTTATATTGCAATATACATTATAATGGTACTATATAAATCAATTCACTAAGTAACCAAGGAAGAAAAAATGTAGGATAATGCACACAGAACAAATGAGTACAAATGAATAGGAAGATCCCCTCCCATTCCCTCACTACCATGGAAACTTGGTTCCTACAGCTCCAATAGTTTCCTCGAGTGAGACTTCACTTGCATACAGGTGATGTCGAAATGGATAATGTCTGAAGGGTTTTGTTGGTTAAAATAACTTGAACCTAGTGTCTTATAACTACGTGCCAACAAATGGTTCTATTGTCAAGACACAAAATCTGTGATTAAGGGAATGTTTTGGAGGACGACTAAGAAAGAAATATCAGAATGGATAGAAGGGAAGGTAAATTATTTTTCTTGAAAAGAGAATAGAAACCCTTGAATGAGTGACAAGAAATGGATGCAAAGGTATGTGTACATAGGGATGCATGATATTTTGTTTGGTGAATTTCCAATTACTTTGACTTAGTGGTTAGAAATATTAGTCGAGAATACTGGAAGGTTCTAAACCGTAGCACCGAGGAATTGGCCTCCTGAGTTGTTAATGAAGGTGAATTCTATAAGTAATAAAACTTCTTGCATAGTTTATTTTTGGTTGGACAATATATTGTAAGTTTATATTATAGAATTTATAGTGGATTGTCCCAATCATATAGTGTTACAGAAAGTGATTTATTCAAAGGTCTGTGCTAAAGGTTCATGAACTCATTGGGTACATGGATAAAGATGTTGTGTGAAAAGTGTGTGATGACAATGGAGTCTAATTGCTAAGGGGATTTTTTCACATATGGTACCAAGGGATGATAAGAGGATAGTCTGAAGGTAGGAAAGAATGAAGGAATAAATGAAGAAGGAAGGGAGGGACTGAGGATGCATAAAACTTAATATGTTTTATCAAAATAAGAAGACAAGTTTGGAGTATTGCATAGTGGAAGGAGGTAAATGATGCAAAAGAATGGGGATGATAAAGGAGAGCCATGCAGTGAGCCTGAGTTGAGAGGACCTTATGAAATAATCCATATCATAGATATACCACACACAAAAGGCAAGGAAGAGGAGTTCCAGTCTAGTTTTATAATAGAATATTCCTCAATTCCTACTCATACTGGATCTTGTGTCGAATCCATGACCCCATGTGCATCACCACAATCTAAGGTAATATTTGAATATTTTTCAAAAGCACTTGTAGTTAGCAGGGGAAATTATAATAGTGATAGTCATAGAAGCGAAGGTAGCACGACAAGTCTGAGACAATCAACATTGCCTAGGGGAGGTACTACACAAACAAACATGGAAGGGGTAGAAAACACCCTCAGACTTCTTGAGTTCCAAGGAGTTGGGTCAAAGGACTCAAAACAACATCTATTTGTCTGCGAGACAATTTGGGTTGTAAATAATTCAAAAGATGATGTTGTAAGTATTGTGCAGTTGGAAACAACATTTAGAGGCTGTGCATTAATCTGGTACATGAAACTGCAGAGTACCATGCCTATAGAACAAGCCAAGACTTTGGCTTAAATAAGACAAGCATTGTTGAAAGAGTTGAAGAAGCCAAATTCTGAGTCACGGTACATTACAAAGTTGAAGAAAATTAAATAGGTGCAGAATGAATAATTATGGGATTATGACCAACGTTTTAAGGACATGATGGGTAGAATAACATTATAGATCCTTGATCAAAAACATCAAGAATTGTTTATTGTAGGACTTTCCCCACACATTCACGGGCCATTGATTCAAAAGAAGGTTGTTTCGCATCATGAAGCTTTGGAGATTGCAATAAAATTGGAAGCATCCCCTATAGGAGACTGTGGAGAGATGGAGCAAGTCCAGGTGTATCTATCTTCCTTGAAAATTCAACTGCAAGAACTTGCAAAAGGAAAGAATAAATGAGAAAATGTTTAGTGTATTAAGTGTAGGACTGAAGGACACCATAAGGATGAATGCCTGATATTTGCACAGTATTTGGTGACTGGAGAACTAAATCCATTACCAGCAGGGGGATATTGTGAAATATGTAAGAATTGGGGACATAATTTGACTTAGTGTCTATTATTGCAGAAATATCAGAGTACTCCAAGGAAATTATTTTGCAACTTCTACAAGTCAGTCGAACATGAAGAGAAGGATTGTCATGCATTTGATTTAATGAGGGAGAGTATGTCAGACATGTATAGGATTCATGAGGATACTATAGTGATAGAAGGAGGTGGTACATATTATAATAATGATAGAGGTTTTAATCCAGAAAAAGGAGGAAATTTTGGCAGAGGTCAAGGCAGAGGGAAATTTTGGCAGAGGAGGTAGAGGAAAGATAATATGTTACAATTGTAATGAACCAACACATTTATCTCATGATTTCCCAAACCCATTTGAAACCTACACATACTTTAGAGAATTGGACCATGCGAGAGAATATTGTCCTCAACTACTTGCGAAATGGAAGGAAAGAGGGAATCTTAACCAGAACCGAAATCAGAATGTATAGAAAATATCGGCCAAAAAATGCAATGAAGGATCTAGAAGCAATTGTTACATGCAGAGAAACTAGAATAGGGGAATATGTGATAAATGGAGGGAAGAATGTTGAGAAATGGGTAAGGAAATATATAACACATATGACAACATTCGATCCTCAAAAAGAAAAGGAGATGTATCAGAGGGAAATAAAAGAAATACTAGGACTATATTGGGTATCCTCAACATCACATGCACCTCATGTATGTGATTTTCCAGAGAATCCACTTAAGAGGTTAAGTACCTTAAGAGAATTACTGAGAAGTTGCGTAGAGTTAATGAAATATGAAATTGTTTTGACTGCATTATATGAAATGATTGATCATTTCACACGAGGAAGGTAAACTCATATTGCATAGAGGGTAGTGAATCAGGTACTGCACAAAACGAGGACCAACAAATAATTCAGAGTAAGTGCACAGATTAGGGAATATGATGTGGTTAACACTATTTTACACTTGGGATATAATGTGAATGTATTAATAAAGAAGACCTAGGAGATGATAGGTAAACCCAAGATAATTTGGTCTACTGCTCAGTTAAGGATGGAAAACCAACACAATATAGTACCAATTGGTCACTTGATAGGAGTACCTGTGAATATAGATGGAGTGCATAGTAAAACATGCCTTGAATTCATTGATATCGTCGATGATAGTCAACCATATCTAGCAATGATGGGACTTGAAAGGGAATTTGACAATTAGACAATCATTATCTAAAGAGGAGGGAAATGATATTTGAGGTAGGAGACTTGAAGGTTACTACACCATTGGATCCAACGAAAGAGAAGAGGTACATAGAGCCAAAAAGAGGGAATCCAATTGAAAACTTGTATAATATGATTGCATTGATGGATGGTTATATTAAGCCCACTGCAGATGGTGTGATGAGTTGGATAATTATTAGTTTGTGTGCATTAGATTCATAGGAAGGTCAGGAACATTGGCAACAACAGATGCATGAAGTATCAACTAGACGATGTGCATTCCTAACTTGATCATTACGCTATGTTGGAATAGAGTTATGTGATCCACCTAGGTATGATGGATTCACTCACATAATCTCATTTGTAAAGGAATTTGAGTTGTAGGTAGCCAAACATCAAAGGTTGTTGCAACTAGATGTTTTCCTAAAAGAGACTCCAACCGGATGGTAGGATGCACAAAACGAGGGGATGGAAGAATACAGGGATAAGAAACCAACTATATCATGTCGAGAAGTGTGGAAACATATGGAATTCAACACTGAAGGTGGAATGAATATAGATATTTCTACATACACTGGATATAATTTCGAATAAATGGTATTTGCAATTGGAAATGCGCAAAGAAACAATAAATTAGGACGAGTTCACTCAAAGGTTCAAGATAAAAATTAATTTTGAAAATGAATATACATCAATAGATGCAAAATTACATGCTATTCAAACCCATATCTTCTCAAAAGAAGGGTTGATGGAGGCAGAACCAATGAGCACTGTGAACAGATCTTCTTGTTGGCATGTTTTACAGGAAGCGTATTCTTGTCATTGAGGGAAAGCACAACAACGATGATGGCTTAAGTACAGGAAGAATGTGCCAAGCGGGCACTAGAAGTATTTTGGGAATATGTAGTAGAGAAATCTCGATAAGATTAGAAGAGATAGTGAAGAGTATGCGTGTTTTTAATTGATGGCAAAGATCACGACCAATAGCGTAGGGATAATGGCATGGAAATGGAAAGTTCAACAAGTGATCATTGGATCCCATTTTAGAAGTGTAAACTCCAGGAGTCAAGGAAGCAACTCACGACAGAAAATCACGAAATGTAAAACCATGACTTAATCTCCATTTTGGAGTTTCAGATACCGGGATTTGGAGGTGTCAAGGAATCTCACAACAAGAATGATGAAATCATGAAATGTGAAACCATGAAGTTTCAGAGTTTTAGATACTGGAAGTTAGAGGAGTCAAGGAAGCAACTCACAGTAGGAACTCATGATATGCGAAATCACGAAAAGATCTGGACTGTCGAATCATCAAGATTGTGGATCGTTGATTTGACTCCATTTCATATTTTTGGATACCGGGAGTTGGAGGATTCAAGATTCGAGACTCTTCATCGTAGGAGTCCTGAAGTTGCGAAATGTGAAATGTCAAAATCACGAAACCGACACATCAACAAAGAGTCCATTTTAGATTTTCGCAGACTGGGAAATCAAAGATAAAAAAATGCGAAATGCCGAAATCCCGAAATAGGCACATCAACAAAGACTCCATTTCGGAGTTTCACAGATCGGGAAATCAAAGATCAAATGAATAGGGTTCCCTAACCTCTCGAACTCACAATATGCAAAATCATGAAATAATCCTAGCCGTTGGATCAAGGACAAATATGGGCCATTAGACCCAGGAGGTGAATGTGGAAGACCATGTCAGCAAGGATAGGTGGTAGCCTACATCAGAAAGGACACGTGGCGTGGTCATATAAGGACAAGTGTCAAGTTGATTTGGCATTTCAGGAACCTAGAAATCACAATTCTGAGTGACATGTGGCAGACACACAGATCACGACACCTCATCGAGTGATGTCATTCAAAGAATTTAGTTTCAGGAGTTTTAGAATCAACTCTCCAAAAAAGTCCTGAAAGCTGAAGTTCCAAGGCATAGGATAGTCATCCGATCACCTCAGATCGTGGACCGTTGATCTAAAGAGAGAAGCGCTCAAATGATTAGTGAGTGGTCATAGGATGTGGTCACATTGTCGAGAGTTAGAGGAAGGTGCTAACAACTAAACTCCATTTCAGATATCGCGACTTGGAGAGTCGAGATGCCTCGCAACAGGAATTCGTGACATGAAAAATCATGAAATGCCAAAATGTGAAAAAAAAAAATTGGTGTAGGTTTTGGTCACCGTCAGTGGTCATGTGAGGGGAAGAACCTAGTGGAGCTAAACTCCATTTCAGAGTTTCGATGATCACAACATGAAGAGTCGAGACTCTTTATCACAAGAGTCCCGAAGTTGCGAATTGCGAAGTGCTTTGTGGATAAGCGCCTGGTCACCACCAATGGTCATGAGAAGGGAAGGAGATAGTATAGCTAAGATCCTTTTTCATAGTTTCATGGATCGCAACATGAAGTGTCAAGACATCTCATCACAAGAACTGCCGAAATGTTGAAATGCAGAAATGAAAAATGGTGAAATCGATGTGAGACCCTGTGCTTGTAATCCAACGGTGTTGGATACTTGAAAATCTAATCGAAGGGTTACTGTTTCTCTTTAAATTTAATCTATCCATTATGATTCAGTTAGAAGAACTGAATCATGACTCTTGGATGGTTGGTGATTTAGTTGCTGATGTTACTCTTGGAGGTTCACAGTGTAACTACTAGAAACAACTAATGGTTTCTATGAGAGGACTCGAAGAGACTTCAGGGTGATCGCCAAAGAAGATGAAGAGTCTCAAGGCATATTCCAGTGGCATGAAGACTGTTCATAGAGTCTGTTGACAAATGTAAGACTATTGGAGCCTAGAACTGGAATAGAGGGAATGAACTTGACTGTAACACAGAAGATGAAGAGTCTCGACTGCTGGAGAGGCTAATAAATCTCAGCATAACACCCAGTGATGATGGATGCATGGGTTTAACTACTAGAGAAGTTGAAGAGTTGCAATGATGATCAGGAAGAGCACTCGACATGGGAAGAGCATGCAAAAGCATTGTGAATAGAGGATGTAGAAGATGCATAGAGTGAATAAAAACACAGAACAGAGAAGAGATTGGGTATTGTTGAGAGCGATTCAGGTGTGTAGAAGGAGGCAAAGTGCAACAACTAAAATGCATAGAAGAGGAATGGTGCATAGTAGGTACATGACGCACAGAGCATAAAAGGCAAAATACCATAAAGCGTAAGGAAAGTGTGCAGGAAGACAATGATGCAGGTAGAGCAGAGCAGTGTAGCAGAACAGTGATGAGACCCGTAAGCCATTGATAAATATTGTATCACTATGATAAATTTACAAATAGCAAACTTTATATCTCAGGGTGGTAGGGAGTTGCTAGGGAGGACTTTTTTCCTCGGAGGTTGAAGTGGGTGCTTGAACATAGGGAGTTGTAGCTTCCATCTGGTTGCAGCCAGAGAAACCAGGGTGGCAGGGTGGTGCAAGGGAGAATTGTTGTTCTCTATTATACAGGTTGGTGCCTGTGTGACTGGAAGTTGGTGCTTCCATCTAGTTGGTGCTGGAACACTTAGGGAGTTGTTGATTCCTTCTAGTGGATGCTAGAGAAACCAAGGAGTTGGTGCTTTCTTCTAGTGGGTGCTAGAGAAACTAAGGAGTTGGTTCTTCCTTCTAGTGGGTGCTAGAGAAACCAGGGAGTTGGTGCTTCCTTCTAGTGGGTGCTAGAGAAACCAGGTAGTTGGTGCTTCCTTCTAGTAGGTGCTAGAGAAAAAAGAGAGTTGGTGCTCTCAACAAGTTGCATCTTGCAAAACAAAGGTTGTAGCCTTACGATGAATTGGAGCTCATATGTATGATAACGTATAGAATGTATAGATTACTTATCATACCAAGAAGAAGAGGTTTTTACCCTTTATGGGTTTCCTCAGGAAATATTTGTCTCTGTATATTTCATATGTGTGACTGATGTCGAATGTTCTATTGCTTACCTCCCTACATTATTGTGATTGTCATTAAGTGCTCTACAAAGAGTTTAAAATAAGCATAATTGTTTAAGCACGGTAACAACTGATTCACCCCCCCCCCCTCTCAGTTGTCCAACACTTCTATCATTGTCCATGAATTGTTGGAGTGTTACAATGTTGCTAAAGAAGAACAGAATGAGGAAGATCCCAAGAATGTGAAAGTACCTCAAATCGAGGGAGAAAATGGAGTATAAGGGATAGAGATTGAGTTTGTTATGTACATAGAACCAATAAGCATGTGAAAGGTAAACATTGGGATGACAAAGAATCCAAAGTTTGCGTAGATAGGCCATTACTGGAGTGATGAAACAATGGACAAGATTGTGGATTTACTATGCGAGTATCATGATCTATTCCCAACTACATTCTTAAAAATGAAAGGGATAGTTGGGGAATTAGGAAATATGAATATCCCTTTGAAATCATGTTCTAAACCAATGCGACAGAGACCCTACATGTTAAATCTGAAGTACAAAGACAAGGTGAAATTAGAAATAGATAGGATGTTGGATGCAATGATCATTGAATTAGTTGTGGAATCAGATTTGATAAGTCCAATGGTGGTACAAGATAAGAAAACAAGCAGAATTAGGATTTGTATAGACCTGAGGAAGTTGAATGATGCATGCTTACAAGATTCATTTCCAACACTGTTCACAGATGAGGTACTAGAGAATGTAGGAGGGAAGGAGGATTATTCTTTCACATATAGATTCTCAAGATACCATCCGATCAAAATTACACAGGAAGAGAGGTATACGACTACTTTTGTGCGACAAAGTGGGGAAGTTATCAGTACATAGTGATTCCCTTTGGACTGAAGAATGCACCTGCAATTTTTTCAAGAGTTGTGGTTGCATCTTTTAAGGAATTTATTCATAAGTTCCTTGAAGTATAGTTATATGATTGGACTATGTTTAGTCTACTAAAGGATCACATAGAAGTACTTCGATTAATGTTGGTTAGGTGTAAACAATGTCAGTTTTGTTGAATTTTAAGATGTGTATCTTTTTCACACCTTTTGGAATTATGTTGGGCCATGCGGTCTACAAGCAAGTATTATTAGTGGATGCTGCCAAGATTGGAATAATTCTAGATTTACAACCACCTACATCACTTAGATAGATGAGGGAAACTCTGGATCACACATGATATTATAGGAAGTTTATCAAAGGTTATGTACAGATTACAACACCTATGGAGAAGTTGTTGAAGATGGAAGTGAAGTTCCAATGGAACGAGGAATATAATAAGGGTTTGGACACCTTAAAACATAAATTAGTGATTGTGTTGATTTTGAACTTTTCAGATTGGAACAAAGAATTCCATGTTTATGTATATGTGTCATCCATAGCTTTGGGCACAATACTATGTAAACCGGGGGAAGGATACATAGATCACCCAATTGCTTTTGCAATTAGGAAGTTTTCCATAGAAGAGAAGAATTATAACACTACATAATGAGAAGGAATGGAAATGGTATATTGTTGGCAGCCAATTCAATTTTTCCATTGCCATAAAAGCTGCCTACACCTATGTCTCCTGAACTTCAAATTTTCATCGCATTTTGCAAATAGACGATATTTTCATTTCATACGACACTTGCAAATTAGTTTCGATTTATTTTTCACGACTGAAAGCGTGAAAAATCCTTCATCGTTATTTGAACTGTCATGAGCTTCTCATTGATATTTTGAAAGGCACTTACCTTTGGTTTATTATTATGTGGCTGAAAAGATTTTTCAAATTATGACATTCTTTCTTTGATTGCGCAACTTGACTTTTATTTGATTGATAAGGTATTGAGCATGTAAATTTATGAATTATACTTGATTATATAGGGGTCATGGTTGATTTTGGTTTTTATATGATGTGATCCTTACTATTGTAAGCTCTTGGCTTATCGATTTTATGAAATCTCTTATCACAATGTTTTATAAACTTTGATGACACATTATGCAACAAGCGCATGGGTAACATATGAGTCTGATTTCATATTGAATGGCAATAGTTTGAAGTTATACAATGGCGCATATTTAATTTATGGGTTTAATATTGAACAATTGTGGTTTCAAACCATAGATTGGTGCATTGGTATCTAACTATCCACCGTTTAAAACTTGAGTTGGCCAAATAGTTTGATTTTGGTTATGATTGATTGAACAGGGGTTGTACTTTGCCATTACTATGTTGCATGGTGGTGGATAATCCTACCACCCTCGCACACGTGCATTAATTTGCATCCCCTTTCATCATTCTCAACTGTTAGCCATAACGATTTTTCTCCTGTGTGTTTAATCCGAACCCTACCATGCACCCGCACCATGGCTCCTGTCGTAAGGGATGAACCCAATGGTAGCCAGGCATTGTTGATGTTCAATGGTGCTTACAGTGACCTTGAGGAATTTGGATGGCTCCCGTTCATACGAAAGTTTGATGGTTATAACCCTAGCGTGTCTCGACAATTTGTATTAACCTTTGATGGCTGCCGAGCCAAGGTTGGGGATATGCAATTGGAAATTGATGAGAAATTTCTCAGTTTAGCTACCAGTCTGCCTGCTGTCAGACATAGATGGTCAAAAAATTGCAAAGTGGAAGATGTCCCGTGGACATTTCTCTTCCAGTCACGAAGAGTGAGCTCCTGTGACAAAGGTTTGTCTGCGAATATGCTAAAGAAACGATGGCACGACTTGTTGATGATAAGTAAACAATTTATCACCTGTGAGGGCAGGTATGGTTTCGTTTTCTTGTACCACCTTTGGCTACTTATGGTTTTCATGGGATATGAGCTTAATATGCCTTACTACTTGCATAGGAGTCTGTTTAAAATGTCTAAAAGATACAAACAGAACCAGGCCGATAACAACCTTTTTCATTTTGGGTTAATTAAAATGCTTGTGGTTTGTCATTTGGGGTTACGTCGAGACTGTTGGAATGATTTTCTTATTCAAAATAATTTCAAGGACTCAAGCCCACCACAGGTTGACAAACCGGTGGTGAGAGAGAGCAAGTCAGTACCCCCTGTGCCTTACAGTTCTCCGTTACCTAAACCCCTACCCGAATCACTTATTGACCTGCCCAGTTCTGTCACCAAGGATGTGGAAAATGTTAAACCTGTGGCTAAAAAGCCTAAGACCAAACCTAATGCAAATTCTAAAGGTAAAAAGAACGCCCGGTTAATCTCTCGCATGGCAAGAATCCAACTGAAAGTTCCTGTCAACCCTGACCCTATCATGGTGAGTGAAGATTCTGACTCACAGGTTGAACATTACCTGGCAAGTGAGTATCCCTATTCTGAAGGTCTGTGTGACAAACCCTCATACGATTTTGTCAAAAACCTACCACCTTGCTTGCAAAATGATCCTAATTATCCAGGCATCAAAATGTCTTGTGAAAACCCCGGCGACTCGTCGAAACCCCCTCCTGTTCTATCCGAACCAGCTGCTCCACCATGTGATCAATGTGGCACATGGTTAGAAAGGTATTACCTCGATGTGCCAATGCTGCAGTCTAGAATTCATGCTCTGGAGGATCAAGTTGCAAAGCTCACCAGTCAAAATGAAAAGATGCCATCCACTGATAAGAAACAACGAACAACAGGTTCGATTTTGTTTAAGAACGTGGAGTCAGCTACAACGGTCGTCAATTCAAAATTGGCATAGCTCGAGCAACCTCATTGGTATGATTATCACCTGTTTATATGACAAACTCATAAGCTCTGTTTACAGCGTGGATTTGTTTTGTCACATAAGCATGCATTATTGTATATAATTTTGTTTTGATAAATCTAATTTTGTTATTGTTTTAAGTTTCGATTGGATTTGGCTTTGATTCGATTGATCATGGGATAGATTTGATTTCTTTAATTTGGCTTCAATTGAATACTCTGTCATTTATTGAAGTTGTTAATATTTTTCTAAACACAGGCTGTTTCTGGTATTTCAATTTCAAACACAGTTAATGTTTCGATTCAAAATTGGTTATAGTTTATACGATGTGGTTGGCAATAATGGTTAGCTGTTAAGATTTTATATTCCATGTCTTTTGACCAATTCGAATACCATTCTGTTGAGGCATAACCAAGTTGCGAATATATATGAGTCATAACTGTTATACCCAACTAATCGATTCGCATTGTTCGACCGTGTTATCAACTCGGTTCATATTGCAACAAATATATTGTTAAATTTGATTTGGGAACGAAAGTGATTATGATCAGGATTTCGATTTGTTTCTATATTTGACTCAGTCACTATTTGATTTGATTGTTGCCCAGTTTATGGTTATCATCGTTGTTGATGGTTATGATCATTACGTGATCCTGTTTGTTGATTGTGTAAACGCTCAACGATTCAAATCTATGGTGAAGTTTGATGAATGCTTATTTGGCAATAATCGTAACAGTTTTTCCATATTGGTATTTGATTGAAACAACATGAATCGTATGCACATTGTTACAGCCGTAGCAAATCAATTTCAATTATGTTCAATTATGATTGTATAGATTATGATTGTGTTGAATTAAATCATGTCTTATACGATATGATTCACCATTGATTTCATTGGATATGAAACAGTTCAGTTACTATTTGACCTGATCTTATGGTGACTAAAAAACAGAGCATTCTTATCCTATTTTGAATCCTTTTCGATTTTGTTAATTTGAATGATAAACTCATTTGAATCATAGTGATTCGTTTTGGATTTTTATTAAAAGAAAATTAAATTGGATTTGTTTCTTTTGAAAAGATTTGGTTTGATTTCTATCTGATCCTATATGCTATTTTAGACTAGCTACAGAATCAGATGATTCTGTAGCTAAGTCTGTAGGATCAATTTTTTAGTGTTTTGTTACTGAAATATCTTTCTAATTTGATACTTGTGTTCTATTGTAGGTAAATTTGAAATTGCAAGTGAGTTGATGAGAAGTTAGGGGATGTTTCAAAGATTTCACTTGCATTTCATTTTCTTAGTTTAGGTGATTTTGGGATATCTCCCAGATTATGTAAAACTATTTGATATTATCCACAAGGAAGTTTTACCTTGTGAAGAGACCTATATATACTTATGATTTTTTTAATAATGATATCCTCATTCATGGGAGAACAAGGATATGGAGTTTTAATACAGACTGGAGCAGAAATTGGTGTTTTGTCACAGCTTTAGCTTCTGATTATATCAATATTTTGTTTCATGTTGTGTATATCAATTTGTTTATGGTTTATGACTACTTTAGATATCTAAATCATGTGCAACTGATATAATTTTGATCACTGTTATCCGTATCTTGTCTCTTCCAAATATATAAAAGACATAACAATTGTTAATTCAGTTTGCGAATGACAGGTTTATCTTCTTCATGAATTGAATTATTTAATATAAGTTTTTGCACAACAGGTTTCCCTTATTGCAGAGATTTATAATCATAAGATTGTTATGATTTTTTATGTCTTGTTTGTCCTGTAAACACTTCAAAGAGTAGCACAACCAATCGTTTACGAAAATCTTACGAATTAACCAGTGCGAGTTTCCCTCCTCTGACTAGCTTAGAAGTCATCATACACAGGGCAAACTTGGAGCGTTTCCAGGTCAGTTAATCTTTTCTTTACTATTTTAATTAAGTAGTTTAATTCAGATATAAGCTTAATTAGATTTATATTAGATTGTTTAATTTCAGTAAATATATTAGATTGTTTAATTTCAGTAGTTTTACTTCTTGTTCATAAAATATAGAAAATCAAAAAGAGATTCTTGGTTGTCTTAGGGCAGAAAACACATGAGTTTTGCAAGTTTTACTTAAATGTGTAGGCTGTTTATAGTGTACATTTGTGAATAAGTAATATTGCAGCTGGTAATTAGATAGTTGATTTGAGTTATTATAATAGTAATTAGTAGATTGTATATAATAGTTAGATTAGTTGTATTTAGTTTTAGTTTAATTTAGTAGTTTGCTTTAATTAGATTAGTGTGTTAGTTTCTTTTATTTTTAGTTAGTTTGTTTTATTAGTTTTATTTAGTGTTAGTTTGTTTTATTTATTTTAGTTAGATTAGTTAGTTTGGATTAGTTTTCTCTTTGGTTTTATTAAAAGACCTTAGGGCGGCCAACAGAGCCGTTAAACTCGTCAGGGTGGTTCATTCCAAACGACTTGGGTTATTTAGACAACCCCGGACCGGTTCCACTCTCTCAATTGACGGACAGACAATTTTGCCCATCAACAAATGGCGCTAGAAGGAGGGCCTGAACTTAATTAATGGAACGAGGCAGTTGCAAGACTCCTCCTCCACATAATCACACCCCTATAGTGAGTAGAAGTTGTTCACAAGATAATATTCCCCCTCAAACAGCAACTACTTCAACCAAAGATCCACAGATCACAGTTGAGCCAGCAACCCCTAATCCTATAGGTGGTGATCTCCAAGAGATCGTTCATCAATCTCTTATTAAAACACATAGTGCCTTAGCCAGTCTTATACGACCAAACCGCCCGTGGGGTCAACCTTTAGACTTCTCTGACATCAGAGAACAGTTAGGCGACATAGACCTCACTGTGAATCCTACAGATCCAAACACAAATCCTGCTGCAGGAGGATCTGGGATACCTCCTTCACCACCTCCCTCATCTCCTTATTCTTCTAGGGGAGATTCCTCTTCTGATGAAGGCAACCCACCTTCTCATCCTTCCACACCCAATTCCCCAATGGCAAATCAGAACAACCCTGCTAGACCCTGGTTGGACTAGGATGAAGTAGCTGTACCTGGATCCCAACACCCTTTACCCAAGCATCCGGAGAAATGGCTTCCTAAGTTTGATCCCGATTCAAAACAGATAGCAAAAGATCATATCAAAAAATTTATGTTAGCCATCAGACTCCGTAATGTTGAACATGAAGATGTTGTCTGTAGGTTGTTCCCTTATACCTTTGAGGGTAATGCGTCCACTTGGTACTTTTCCCAACAGCCTCATACTATAGTGTCTTGTGAAAATTTTGAGTCATGCTTTTTGGAAACGTTCGGAGATGAAAACCTCCGGAAGTCTTAGTCATGGATCTTTCAAGTTTAAAAATGAACTCAAAAGAAAAAGTTAAATATTTTAATCAAAGATTCCTAATGCTTAAAAACCGAATCCCTGCAGACTCTATGCCTGCTGAGAGTCTTGTAATCTCTTACTATACTAAATCTCTACATCAAAGTATAGCTATTTGGGTTAAAATATCTAAAAAAGCCACATTGTTAGAAGCCTTCGAAGAAGCTACTTAGATTGAAAAAGACATACTTAGTCTTAAATATTCTTCTAGCAACGAGACTGAAACTGTTTCTTCTTCCAAAAAGAAGATTGAAATTCTCCCCAGACCTACACAAAACAAAACACAACCCGAAAACTTTGATTTGGAAAATTTAACCAAAGTTGTACAAAAATTATCTAATCAAGTTATAGATTTAAAAAGGTCATCTGAAGAAGACTCTTCAAGTAAAGGACCCTACAAACCTCCTTTCCGAAAGCCTTTTCCGACCAACCGACCTAATCCAAACCCTGAAGGCTTAAACCTAGAAAGTTTGCAAAACGCTCTCCAGACAATTCTAGGAGCCCAAGATGACTTGATGCCTCCTGAAATCCCTCAAGAGGAAGTCGAGCAGGAAACAAATCAAGAAGAAGAGTCTTCTCCAAACATCTTTGGACACTTCTCGGATAGTATCTTCCAAGCTAACTTCGAGACTGTTCACCCTTACAACACTAGGAGTAAGACAACAAATAAACCTCCTGCCGAGAACACTACAACTTCACCCCCAAAGTCATCTAAATCAGTAGAAACTAAACAAAGTAATGCTGGCCCTAAATTAGATTATGATGTTGTTGAAGATCTTAAAACATTATGGGCTAACATTTATATTTATGAGTTGTTGAAGTTTCCATTTTTGTTACAGAAGATGTTGCAAAATATTTCAGACAATGGCAAGAATGGAAATTCTAATGGTAACAAGGTTGTGCAAAGCAAAGCTCCGTAGAAGACTTCCACAAAAAATAATCCTGATCCTCAAGATAAAGGAAGCCTTCCTGTACCTCCTGTAAATAATGTAAATAATGTAAATAACGCAAGTAATGTAGATAAAGTAGCATTAGAAACCGCGAGTAAGAAATCACAAGCTACTACTCTAAGTACTCGCTAGAATGTACCTCCTTTTCTTTTAACTTTCGAAATCTTCAACATAAATGTGCATAATTGTATGTTTGACTCAGGAGCATCGTCAAATGTGATGCCTTGGTCAGTTTGCCAGAAGATTAACACTGAAGTAGAACCATCTTCTTTGAAAATCATACAACTTGATCGAAAAGATGTCAAAGTTATAGGCGAATTGAAAAATGTATTGATTAGATTATCGTCTAACCCAAAGGTTCATTAGGTTATTGATATAATTGTGGTGGATATTCTAGAAGTGTATGGTCTGTTTTTGAGCAGGGACTGGTCGGAGCAACTACATGGTTACTTCGCAACGGACTGGTTTCACTTATGGCTTCCATAAAATGGTAAGCCCAACAAGATCAGGGTGAATCGTGAGCGTTACCTCAACTTCACGGTAACGGACCTGAATGACCCCAATGAACCATATACACCTCCAGCTGATTCACCTGAAGTCCAAGGGATGGACACCTTCTTCGGAAATTTTATGGCTGAAGCTTCACCTATCAACAATCCGCAACAACAATCCAAGATCCTAGCATGTACGCAACCAACAACTTCTATCCAACAGTCCTGTGAGCCCGATGGAAATCAAGTTTGGTCTTTATATTTTGACAGTTCCAAGTCAAAAGAAGGAGCTGGTGCAGGTTGCATCATTATCGATCCGGAAGGTAACAAAACATTATTGGCTTGTAGGCTAGAATTTGAATGTACTGACAATATTGCAGAATATGAGGCTTTATTGCAAGGTCTCAGAAAAGCCTTGGACATGCACATTCAAAATCTAGTTGTATTCGACGACTCTGAGATAGTGGTCAGGCAGGTGAGAAATTCTATACATTGTCTTTCCCCGCATCTCAAATGTTACCAGTCCGAGGTATGGAGTTTAATGAACAAATTTTCTGCTTTTAACATAAATTTTGTTCCTAGATTAAATAATGATGAAGCAGATCTACTAGCTAATGTTTCCTCTAAACTTCTTCCTACAGAAGGCTTATCCCCAAACACATTCTTCGTGGAGCTATTGTTTCGACCATGTATTCCTGACAATATCACAAACTGGAGAGTATTTGACGATGATCAACAGATCATTAACTTTCTGCACATGGAAGAAACATTTCAAGGCGCTGTGATAGATGAACAAATGGATGATGACAATTTGCACGACTTTACGGTAATACCTAATCCGAAATCTCCTGAAGCTCTATCGGATATGGTAAATTTCATACCCAAATCTGTTGTTAGACTAGACAAGTTTTATGATTTTGAAGATAAATTTAAAAAGATGGTCAATTGCAAAACCAACAGTTCCTCACTGTCTTATGAAAAAGTCAATTTAGGGACTAGTGAAAATCCTCAGTGTATCAACTTAGGCTTGGGATGTTCTAGACAAGAAAAAGATGCTTTTGTTAAATTATTTAAAGAATTCAAGGATGTCTTTGCATGGACTTACGATGATCTTAAAACGTTTGATCCTAATATTATACAACATGTCATCCCGATGAAGCCCCAAACCTTACCCTTCCAACAAAAAATGAGGAAAATGCATCCTAAACTAGAACCGACTGTACAAAAAGAATTGAATAAACTCCTAAGTGATAAAATAATTTTTCCTGTTAGACACACTCAATGGGTATCCAACCTCGTCCCAGTGCGGAAGAAAAACGGGGAAATTCAACTTTGTGTCGATTTCTAAAACCTCAACAAAGCGTTTGACAAAGATAATTATCCTGTCCCTCCCATGGAACAACTCCTTCAAAAAGTATCTGGTTCTGAGAGGCTATCCTTACTAGATGGTTTCTCTGGATACAACCAAGTCTTGATGTCTCCATCAGACCAATTAAAAACTACCTTCCGTACCTCGTGGGGCACTTATGCTTATCGCAAAATTCCCTTTGGATTGATTAATGCCATTGCTACCTTTTAGAGAGCAATGGACATTGCTTTCAGAGGCTTAATAAATCACTCCGTAGTAGTCTGCTTAGATTATGTGACCGTTTATTCTAAAAACAAAGACGATCATCTAGCTCACTTACGAGCCGTTCTGCTACGATGTCGTAAATACGGCATCTCCTTGAACCCTAAGAAGTCCATATTTGCAGTAGAACAGGGTAAACTACTAGGATTCATTGTGTCTAGTGATGGAATGATTATTGACCCCGAGAGGACCCAAGTCATTGCTAAACTTCCCCCACCTACCTCGAAAAAATCCATGCAGTCCTTCCTAGGCCAGATTAATTTCGTGAGAAGATTTGTCCCCAGTTTCTCCGAAATGGTCAGGCCTCTCCAGAACCTGGTTAAGAACGACACCCAATATCACTGGAGACCCACAGAAAACCAAGATTTCAATGCTATAAAGAAGGCCATAATAGATGCTCCGTCTCTCATGAGCCCTGATTTCTCTCAAGACTTTACACTTTATACTTTTGCTTCTGATCATTCCTATGCTGCAATCCTAACTCAGAAGAATTCCGAGAACAACGAAGTACCCATCGCCTTTATGAGCTCTACTTTCAAAGGTGTTGAACTTAACTACCCAGTGGTTGATCAACAAGCCTACGCTGTCTTCAAGGTAGTTAAGCATTTCCGGTCATATCTTTTGAAGTCAAGGACGAAGGTCATTGTCCCCTACTCTGTCGTTAGGAACTTGTTAGTGCAAAAGGAGTTAGGAGAGAAAAGAGCCAACTAGGTCACCTCCTTGTAGGAGTATGACTTAGAAATCACCCCAGCACAGATCGTGAGAGGCCAAGGGTTGTGTAAGTTGGTAGTTGATTCAGAAATCGAACAGCAAGAAGATAGTGTTACGTCAGACCTAGAACAACGTGATCAAAATTTGATTTGTTGCACACAAAACCTCGTAAGTCTTTGGTACGACGATATTAGACATTGTCTTCAACATGGATTAGCACCCCGTCACCTTGAGCCAGCCAAAAGAAGAGCGTTGAGACTAAAGTCTGCCTCCTTTCATCTAGTTAACGGTATATTGTTTCATCAAAATTTCGACGACGTACTGATGCGTTGTCTTGAAAAGGACGAAGTAGAGAAAGTCTTGCTTGAGTTGCATGCAGGAGAAGCTGGTGGTCACTTCGGTGGAGACACCACTTCTCATAAGGTTTTAAGAGCCGGTTATTACTGGCCAACACTTTTTAGAGACGCCCATGCCTTGTGCCATATAGGTATCATTTGTCAGAAAACATCAGGGCGATTGCAAAGACCAGCCTTCCCCTTGCAACCCGTTTCAGTCGATTCTCCTTTCTAGCAATGGGGACTTGATATCATTGGTCCTATTAACCCTCCATCCTCACAACAACATAAGTATATTGTGACAGCCACTGATTACTTTACTCGATGGTCTGAAGCCGCCGTGCTAAGAACTGTTAACACAAGTCAGGTGATCGCTTTTCTAAACTCGAATATCATCACTCGTTTCGGTATCCCTGATTGTCTAGTCTTTGATAATGCTTCATACTGTTCTTCTCTTGAGATGAGTAAGTTCACCTTAGAGAAAGGAATAAAGTTGAAGTATTCTGCTAGTTACTATCCCCAGGGAAACGACTTAGCAGAATCGACAAACAAGAACTTGATCAAAATTATCAAGAGAATCGTGGCTGAAAATCACAAGAATTGGCACAATGCACTGCTTAATGCACTGTGGGCTAATAGGGTAACACCCAAAGTCGCTATAGGTAACTCCCCCTTTTTCCTCGTTTATGGCAGAGAATCCATTCTTCCACCTCACATTCTTCTTCCTTCACTCCAATTGTCACAAAAAGTTCAAGAAGAATATTGTTCCCCTTTAGAAAGCCGTATTAGCGCTTTGATGAAGTTAGAAGAAGTAAGAACCCAAGATAAGCGTAAGTTAGACCAACATCAACAACTGATTAAAAGCTGGTTCGATTCTAATTATGCTTCTGATAGGAATTTTGAAGTAGGAGATCTCGTCTTAAAGTGGGACAAACCACACGAAGGAAAGGGTGAACACACCAAGTTTCAAAATTTGTGGCTTGGGCCATTTTTGATTGCTGAAAAGTTGGGTCCTAGTTCCTTTCGATTGCAGAATCTTGAAGGGCAGCTTGACACCTACCCGGTGAATGGCCAAGCCCTGAAAAGATACTTTGCTTGATTACTACCCTTGTATATTATGTAAATATTTCCTTTTGTTTTTCCTGTCCTTTTATTTTTGGTTTTGATTGGGATTGATCAGTTTTGTGTTTTTTGAAACATATGCATGCTTGTGTACTGAGCCATTCAGACAAAGACCATTGGAAAATTTCTTCGCTAAAATAACTTCTGAAAAGTTGTACGATCATCAGTGATATATTTCTAAGAGATGATATTTATGTTGGAAAATTTTGTTGTTTGAAAGAAGTTTACTAATTTCAATCTCTAAGTGAAGTTTGTCATGATCATCTATTATCTTTTTACGCTGTCCCTTTTCATAAAGGAATGACTCAAAAGGATGTCTCCCTGTCATAGTAAGTTGTTTTGTAAATAAAACATTTCTGGAGCTGAATAAAGGACAGTGTCAAAAAATTCTGATGAGGTCTAAAAAAAAATAAAAATATATAAATATTATATGATAAAGTATAAAGATTTTTCAGCGTCACCCCGCTCAGCTATCCATAAAAGAAAAAAATAAAGCAAGAGTTGTGGGAAGTGTTTGTAAACCCACCGAGATACTGAACAGGTCTGTTGGCAGCGGGTAAATGCAAGCATGGCGCCAAGACAACTTCTCCAGGGTACTGAACAGGCCCGCTGGCAGCGAAGCAATGTCGGGTAAATTAAAATCTATAAAAAATTATAACAAACCTCTTTTAAGTCCTTCATTCTGATCTAGAACTTCTTGACAGGATACAGACGTCCGAGTAGGTTAAATGGAAACCCTATCGAGGCTATGGATGCCTGCTGGCAGCAGTGGCCATGCCAACAATATTGAAGATTTTATCATTAATATCGTGACTTACTGATCTTAAGACTGTTATTAGTTTGTATCTTTTAAAACATCGCTGGAAAAGATAGTAAATGATGATGTTTGTACGATTTTCTGATGGTTGTTTTTGAGTTGAATTTTTCTTTGTCGTCCTAATATGAATTTGTTTCTTTCGATAGAGATAACTGCTTCTCCCAGTGTGTCGCCATTGTTGGCAGCCAATTCAATTTTTCCATTGCCATAAAAGCTGCCTACACCTATGTCTCCTGAACTTCAATTTTTCATCGCATTTTGCAAATAGACGATATTTTCATTTCATACGACACTTGCAAATTAGTTTTGATTTATTTTTCACGACTGAAATCATGAAAAATCCTCCATCGTTATTTGAACTGTCATGAGCTTCTCATTGATATTCTGAAAGGCACTTACCTTTGGTTTATTATTATGTGGCTAAAAAGATTTTTCAAATTATGACATTCTTGCTTTGATTGCGCAACTTGACTTTTATTTGATTGATAAGGTATTGAGCATGTAAATTTATGAATTATACTTGATTATATAGGGGTCATGGTTGATTTTGGTTTTTATATGATGTGATCCTTACTATTGTAAGCTCTTGGCTTATCGATTTTATGAAATCTMTTATCACAATGTTWKATAAACTTTGATCACACATTATGCAACAAGCGCATGGGTAACATATGAGTCTGATTTCATATTGAATGGCAATAGTTTGAAGTTATACAATGGCGCATATTTAATTTATGGGTTTAATATTGAACAATCGTGGTTTCAAACCATAGATTGGCGCATTGGTATATAACTATCCACTGTTTAAAACTTGAGTTGGCCGAATAGTTTGATTTTGGTTATGATTGATTGAACAAGGGTTGTACTTTGCCATTACTATGTTGCATGGCGGTGGATAATCCCACCACCCTCGCATGCGTGCATTAATTTTCATCCCCTTGCATTGTTCTCAGCTATTAGCCATAACGATTTTTCTCCTGTGTGTTTAATCCGAACCCTACCATGCGCCTGCACCATGGCTCTGGTCGTAAGGGTTGAACCCAATGGTAGCCAGGCATTGTTGATGTTCAACGGTGCTTAGAGTGACCTTGAGGAATTCGGATGGCTCCCGTTCATACGAAAGTTTGATGGTTATAACCCTAGTGTGGCTCAACAATTTGCATTAACCTTTGATGGCTACCGAGCCAAGGTTGGGGATGTGTAATTGGAAATTGATGAGCAATTTCTCAGTTTAGCTACCGGTCTGCCTGCTTTCGGACAGAGATGGTCAAAAAATTGCAAAGTGGAAGATGTCCCATGGACATTGCTCTTCCAGTCACGAAGAGTGAGCTCCTGTGACAAAGGTTTGCCCGCGAATATGCTAAAGCAACGGTGGCACGACTTGCTGATGATAACTAAACAATTTATCACCTGCGAGAGCAGGTATGGTTTCGTTTTCTTGTACCACCTTTGGCTACTTATGGTTTTCATGGGCTATGAGCTTAATATGCCTTACTACTTGCATAGGAGTCTGTTTAAAATGTCTAAAAGATACAAACGGAACCAGGCTGATAACAACCTTTGTCATTTTGGGTTAATTAAAATGCTTATGGCTTGTCATTTGGGGTTACGCCGAGACTGTTGGAATGATTTTCTTATTCGAAATAATTTCGAGGACTCAAGCCCACCATAGGTTGACAAACCTGTGGTGAGCGAGAGAAAGTCAATACCCCCTGTGCCTTATAGTGCTCTGTTACCTAAACCCCTACCTGACTCACCTATTGACCTGCCCAGTGCTGTCACCAAGGATGTGTAAAATGTTAAGCCCGTGGATAAAAAGCCTAAGACCAAACCTAATGAAAATTCTAAAGGTAAAAAGAACGCCTGGTTAATCTCTCGCATGGCAAGAAACCAACCGAAAGTTCCTGTCAACCCTGACCCTATCATGGTGAGTGAAGATTCTGACTCAGAGGTTGAATGTTACCTGGCAAGTGAGTATCCCTATTCTGAAGGTCTGTGTGACAAACCCTCATACGATTTTGTCAAAAACATACCACCTTGCTTGCAAAATGATCCTAATTATCCAAGCATCAATGTCTTGTGAAAACCCCGATTACTCGACAAAACCCTCTCTTGTTCTATCCGAACCAACTGCTCCACCATGTGATCAGTGTGGCGCATGGTTAGAAAGGTATTACCTTGATGTGCCAATGCTGCAGTCCAGAATTCATGCTCTGGAGGATCAAGTTGCAAATCTCACTATTCAAAAGGCAAAGATGCCATCCACTGATAAGAAACAACGAACAACAGGTTCGATTTTGTTTAAGAACATGGAGTCAGCTACAGCGGTCATCAATTCAAAATTGGCATAGCTCGAGCAACCTCACTGGTATGATTATCACATGTTTATATGACAAACTCACAAGCTCTGTTTACAACATGGATTTGTTTTGTCACATAAGCATGCATTATTGTATATAATTTTGTTCTGATAAATATAATTTTGTTATTGTTTTAAGTTTCGATTGGATTTGGCTTTGATTCGATCGATCGTGGGATAGATTTGATTGTTTTAATTTAGCTTCAATTGAATACTCTGTCATTTATTGAAGTTGTTAATATTTTTCTAAACACAGGCTGTTTCTGGTATTTCAATTTCAAACACATTTAATGTTTCGATTTGAAATTGGTTATAGTTTATACGATGTGGTTGGCAATAATGGTTAGCTGTTAAGATTTTATATTCCATGTCTTTTGACCAATTCAAATACCATTATGTTGAGGAATAACCAAATTGCGAATAGATATGAGTCATAACTGTTATACCCAACTAATCGATTCGCATTGTTCGACCATGTTATTAGCTCGGTTCATATTGCAACAAATATATTGTTAAATTTGATTTGGGAACGAAAGTGATTATGCTCAAGATTGCGATTTGTTTCTATATTTGACTCAGTCACAATTCGATTTGATTGTTGCCCAGTTTATGGTTATCATCGCTGTTGATGGTTACGATCATTACATGATCCTGTTTGTTGATTGTGTAAATGCTCAACGATTCAAATCTATGGCGAAGTTTGATGAATTCTTATTTGGCAATAATCGTAACAGTTTTTCCATATTGGTATTTGATTGAAACAACATGAATCGTATGCACATTGTTACAGCCGTAACAAATCAATTTCGATTATGTTCAATTATGATTGTATCGATTATGATTGTTTTTAATTAAATTGTGTCTTATACGATATGATTCACCATTGATTTCATTGTCTATGAAACAGTTCAGTTACTATTTGATCTGATCTTATGGAAACTAAAAAACAGAGCATTCTTATCCTATTTTGAATCCTTTTCGATTTTGTTAATTTGAATGATAAACTCATTTGAATCATAGTGATTTGTTTTGGATATTTATTAAAAGAAAATTAAATTGGATTTGTTTCTTTTGAAAAGATTTGGTTTGATTTCTATCTGATCCTATATGCTATTTTAGACTAGCTACAAAATCAGATGATTCTGTAGCTAAGTCTGTAGGATCAATGTTTTAGTGTTTTGTTACTGAAATATATTTCTAATTTGATACTTGTGTTCTATTGCAGGTAAATTCGAAATTGCAATTGAGTTGATGAGCAGTTAGGGGATGTTTCAAATATTTCACTTGCATTTCATTTTCTTAGTTTAGGTGATTTTGGGATATCTCCCAGATTATGTAAAACAAATTGATATTATCCACAAGGAAGTTTTACCTTGTGAAGAGACCTATATATACTTATGATTTTTGTAATAATGATATCCTCATTCGTGGGAGAACAAGGATATGGAGTTTTAATACAAACTGGAGCAGAAATTGGTGTTTTTTCACAGCTTTAACTTCTCATTATATCAATATTTTGTTTCATGTTGTGTATATCAATTTGTTTATGGTTTATGACTACTTTAGATATCTAAATCATGTGCAAATGATATAATTTTGATCACTGTTATCCGTATCTTGTCTCTTCCAAATATATAAAATACATAACAATTGTTAATTCAGTTTGTGAATGACAGGTTTATCTTCTTCATGAATTGAATTATTTAATATAAGTTTTTGCACAACAGGTTTCCCTTATTGCAGAGATTTATAATCATAAGATTGTTATGATTTTTTATGTCTTGTTTGTCCTGTAAACACTTCAAAGAGCAGCACAACCAATCATTTACGAAAATCTTACGGATTAACTGGTGCGAGTTTCCCTCCTCCGACCAGCTTAGAAGTCATCATACACAGGGCAGACTTGGAGCGTTTCTAGGTCAGTTAATCTTTTCTTTACTGTTTTAATTAAGTAGTTTAGTTCAAATATAAGCTTAATTAGATTTATATTAGATTTTTTAATTTTAGTAAATATATTAGATTGTTTAATTTCAGTAGTTTTACTTCTTGTTCATAAAATATAGAAAATCAAAAAGAGATTCTTGGCTGTCTTAGGGCAGAAAACACATGAGTTTTGCAGGTTTTAATTAAATTTGTAGGTTGTTTATAGTGTACATTTGTGAATAAGTAATATTGCAGCTGGTAATTAGATAGTTGATTTGAGTTATTATAATAGTAATTAGTAGATTGTATATAATAGTTAGATTAGTTGTATTTAGTTTTAGTTTAATTTAGTAGTTTGCTTTAATTAGATTAGTGTGTTAGTTTCTTTTATTTTTAGTTAGTTTGTTTTATTAGTTTTATTTAGTGTTAGTTTGTTTTATTTATTTTAGTTAGATTAGTTAGTTTAGATTAGTTTTCTCTTTGGTTTTCTTAAAATACCTTAGGGCGGCCAACAGAGCCGTTAAACTCGTCAGGGTGGTTCATTCCAAATGGCTTGGGTTATTTAGACAACCCCGGACCGGTTCCACTCTCTCAATTGACAGACGGACAATTTCACCCGTCAACATATATGCATTGCAAAACTTTAGACATTATTTATTGGGTTATCATTTTAATATTTATATAGACCATTCTACACTAAAATAATTAGTGAACAAGCCAATGTTGGGGAGGATAATATGTAGGTGGTTATTGATGTTTCAGGAATACGATTTTGAGGTTTTTTTGAAACCATGTGTTAACACTAGAAGTCACCTCTGGATTGCCGCAGAGGTAAGACTAGTACCCATCTGTTTATATGTCACAATGAATAAATTTAAGGGTGGTAAAATGGAGGATAACTCAAGAAAATATCACTTTAACTCAGAAAACTGGGCTAGCATGCACAAGCAAGTGAGGTCTTGATTCAAATTCAGTCAGTAAGTTGAGCTTAAGTGTGAAAATGGGGAAGACTTGGTGAGAAAGATGAATGAGAGTGCTATGGGAATCAGGCCTTCCATCAACTCAGAGAGGAAAAATTCAAACTCACGAGCACTCTTGAGCTTGAATTTAGAAACTGAAATATGATGCAAGCACCACAATTGCAACATCATGGTGATCAAACCTTCATCACTGTGCAACTTCAAAATCTCGACTGGATCTTCCATTCATGGGCTATCCTATGTAAGGGGGGAAAAGAAAACACATGAAATTGTTTAAAATGGTCACGATGCCATTGTGATCAAACGCCCATAAAAAAAACATAACTACCCTCGAATGTATCATCCATGCCCAAGTGTTCTAACACATCTGTTACAGAGAGATGGAAGGAAGATAAATTACATTAAACTAGAAGTCTCAAATATAGATAGATAACCAGAAAAACCAAAGCTTCATTAAAACTTTACAATGTGGGAGCCTAAATCAACCATTGACCCCCTAAAAAATATGAGAATGACTCCTATAAACTCGAAGAAAAGGAAACAGAAGCCGGCTCAAGCCTTTGCGTTGAAGGCATTACGTCTACATCATTTATGGCAGACTATTCTTCCAGTCTCTTGTTAGACGTGAGCTTCGGTCAGATGCAATCATGCTTCAGAACGAAGTTGCAGAGGAGCTGACTTGCTAACAGTCCTTCCTCGGGATTTCTATTTATGGTGGAAACGATGTTCAACCATCACCACCTACTTCAATAACTACCTTTCTTAGGCTCGGGAAGGCCCAAGTCAACTTTGCACCTGTAGAAATTGGCGACCTTTTCATTATGCCATATGGATCTGAGTCGGATGTGTTGGAACAAATATATATTTTTCAAATGCTCTAGTTACCGAAAGGTTGAAGCCGCCCATTCTTTCAAATAAAAAAAATGATAACCATAAACCTTAAATTTTGGATTTCAGGATCTCGCAGATCCAACAGTTATACATATCAAAGATCCCAATGTCCCGATGTGAGAAATAGTGAAGTCGGGTTAAGTTTAATCATGATCATCGAAACTTTAAGAAGAAACTATCACCATTTTAATGCATCACTCTTTTGTGATTCGGGAGTCACGCCTCGAGCGACCTTCGATTTTCCAATGTACAAGGTCATGAAAGTAACTTAAGATAAATTTGGTTAATTACATGACTAATGATAATTAACGTTATTTAATTATCACGACTTCATGACTTGACAGTTTTACCTTAGAATGATACCTTTTTAATCCCTATACTTGAGGTCGCAAGATTTATAAACTAATCACGGTCAATTAAGACCTTAAGTCTGATCAAAGTTGATTAACCAAATCACAATATTGCAAATTTGGGGTTCATGGCCCAAGACTAAGAACAAAATCATCCGAGACTACAAATGTCGAAAAGGATTAATAACTAATTGTGATTAATTAAAGGATTAAACTGTATTAATTAATATCTTAAACAACTTTAAACCCGTGGAGATTACGGGTAAATAATTAAAAGTTTCTACGATCATCCCAAGTCACGAAATATCAAACATTTATGGAATTTATAAGAGAATTCAGAAATGATTGAAAGTAAGATCTTTCTTCGTTTCAAAACCTTTCTATTAAAAGAATTAAATGTTGTGTCAGTAAGGACCCACACAAACGCGAGTACTCAAAGTGAAAGAATTTTCGTCATTTTTTGAATTTCATTCTAGTTTCACAAAGTGAGTTTAGCGAGATAACCATTTTTTTTATTTTCATCCTCTGTGACAGGAACTATAATATTGATATTTTACACCATGGCTCCACGGAAAATGCCCAAAGAAGCTGGTGAAAATTCAAGTCAGAATTCGGATATTATTTTTGATACCTCGCTTAGAAACATCGACATAGTCAAAACATGGACACAGGTTTTCAACATGTTGCAATACAAGATGATAAAATTCCCAGATGACTCGAGTGATAATGAGAAATATGACTTGTATATCAAATACAAAGTGGTCTCTCAGTTGAAATTGCAAAAGGTAGCAATAAGGCTGCAACTTTTCCCCTATTGTGATATGGTTAAATGGGTGTTGGACCACGTAGATGTTCTGACTAGGACAATATTTAACGTGCAGAAGGTGGCTATTGGGACATTTAGTCTGGAGCATCTGCAGGAGATGTACAAATTGTCCCCCACACCCAATTTTACTTACAATGCCGAATTCTTAGAGGGTTTCAAAAAGAAAGAATCTGAGCAATTAGGAAAATGCTTATTTGACCTGATCAAATATTGGTGCCCACCCCTTGAAAAGTTAAGAGCAGACGCTCATGTTATATACGCAATCCCTTCATTATAGCTACAATTTATGTATGTAGCGATGATGGTATGCATTCTTTATGCGAGAGAGAATATTGCACATTTGTTTCTCCCATGGGTACCACTTATCCACATAGTAGAAGAGGGGTACTCTTTCGACTGGGATAACCTATTGTCAGACAGTCTAGCCAGCCAAGTTACAAAATATCAAACACAAAGGGGGAGCGGGAAAGAAGCTTCATTTTTCATGTCTGTGTACATTATGGATGTCGTTTGCTTCATGACACCTTTTCCATTAATGAGTTGGAGTTGGACTTCAAATAACGTAGAGCCTATTCATGTGTACCACTCCAAACTCTAGGAAGATAAGGCCAATGACTTCATCTATGATATTTTTAACTGTGTAATGGTACTAATGCATGTCATTATCTACGGCCATCCACCTCCCAGGATTTCAGATAAAGTCATGAAAAAATTAAACAACGTGGTAGATTGGTATCTAGAATAGCAGTTCTCATATATTAGGGTTTTTGGCTGCTCTGTTCCCCCTTATGCCCTACCGCTATTCTTACCAAACAAGCTAGTATGTCGAGAAATCACCAGGAAAACTGTGCTCAGCGGGATAAGAAAAGAACTCAAAGCAGTTCAGAGAAAGGTATGGTCATCTTTTCCCATACACATTGGTACATATTCTTTATTATATTTCATCCATGCCAAAGCATAGGTCGCGGCCTTAGAGGAAATGAAACTAGTAGACATTGAATTTAAGAAAGACGATCCTCATAGGGTCATGGCTAACCATATGGAAATTTGTGGTCTAAAACAATATCAGCACGAAGATTCCCCCCATGACGAAATGTTTCGAGGAGCGAGATCCTACTCAGAAGTCTTAAGTCGAGTTTAAGCTCTGCTGCCTGGAGAGATGACCGATTTCTACAAATTCCAGGAACACCAGAGAAGTGGCCTTCCCAAAGTTTTGCAAGGAAAAAACTCAAAACCTCCAAGTACATAGAAAATAGAAGCCCAAGGTTCAATGTATACAAATCTTAGAAGAAACAAAAATCAGGAGAACACAAAGGAAACTGAGACATTGGAATAGGAAACCGAGATCCCAAACCGAGAGGAAAAACTCCCAGAGATAGATACACCAGTTAAATAGGTCAAGGATCAAAGAGAGACCCCTTCAAAAGGGGTAGGAGACACACCCTTGTCTCCATCAAATGAAATGGCCATAGATTCCATCATGAACCAAGCGTCCAAAGAAATCTACAATCCCATTCCATTTGTGACACCCTTACAATTTACAAAGGGGAACCCCAGTGCAGAGATAATATTTAAAGAGGATTTAACACCTATCTCTATAGAAGAATTACCTCCTAGCGATTTAGTTTTTAGAAAGAAAAGGAAGGTCGTGGTGAAGTGAGAATCATACCAAAAGGCAAGTGCAACAACTAAGAAATACAAAATACTAACGGATGAAGAAACCTTAGAAGATGAAGAATTCATCGATGAGATAGCAGGAACATTGGGGGATTATGCAACGGCCAACCAATATTCATTTGGAACCTTGAAGGAATGACTCAAACAAAAAGACTTGTTAATCAGCAAATTACAGACTTAGATAGAAATTGTAGAAGCGAATGCCAAGAATGAGGCATGTAAAAACCTTGAACAAGTTAGAGAAACTGATCAATAGAAAATAGAATAGCTCAAATATAATCTTGAGCAAATACAACAGTCGGCTCATACAAGTCAAGCACAAGTGAGTCAATAGGAGGAGTTAATAAAACAACTGTTAAGCCCTAATATTTGCTCATTACCCCTTAATTGGGGCATATTATATTAGTAATGTTATTTTATTTATGTCGGCTTTAGGCCATTAGTTGTAATTATACCTCCTAGTCTCCTATATATACCAAGGAGACATTTTCATTTT
>ML782912.1:1150968-1184891 GCA_009831015.1 Picea engelmannii
CCAAGGAGACATTTTCATTTTGAATCATCTTGTACTTGAACATTTAAGTGGGGTAAAAGGAGGTTTCCCCCTCGAAGAGGCTTATTATCTGAAATTCTCTATTTTTCAAGGCGTTGAGTACTTTTTCTGAGGATTTTCTATGCCATATTGATGTTTGGTTCTTAACAACAACTACAATCTAAATTAAATTCTATTGAAAGACAGGTCATAGATGTAGTGGCATTTCGAACTCAAGCCACAAAAATACAAAAGAAGATAGAAGTGGCTCAACAGAGTCTACTTACTAAAGTAGAAATCATCTAGGATCAATTTCAGTTGATAGATCAAGCCTTAGACAAAATCACCTTTAGAGAGAGAGAAGCTAAGGTGGCTCGAACTACTTTCTAGGAGGCTATCATATCAACGACAAAAGAGGAAATGATCATTGCTTCCAAATTATCAATTCTAGAACAAACCAGAGGTAACATCCTGTGAAAAGCATGGGAGAATAATCTATCAAAGAAAAAAAAAATGGCTAAAGAGGTGAGAGACTCTTGTGAAGAAACATTTGGCCTAATAAATAAAAATTTGTTGGATCTCGATAAGGAGAATAGCTCTGTAACTTTGGGAAAAATTAACATAGTTAAACATCTTCTAGATATCAAGGAAAATGTGGAAATAGATCAAGTTGAACTATCTCATATAAAACAGGTCGATATTGCCCAGATAGATAAATGGTTGATAAAACCAAACCTACAGTTATTGTTTATCATTATAGAAGACAAGAAAATAGGAGCAAGACTCCCACAATTGGAAAATAAGCACTACACTTTCAAAGAAAATGACCAAACTGAACTTCCCAAGTTGATAGCCCAGTTGGTAGAAAAGTGTGTCAATTGTATTGAATAGGGGAAAGGGAAGACTTCTGGAGGCCAGTAATATAGTTGCTTATTCCACCCTATTTTGGAGCTAGAGGACAAAGAAAGGAAAATGCCCCGCCAACATGAAGGAAGACAAAGGACAACTAAGTGAAGCGTTTCATCTTTTCATTTGTAACCGAAACTTTTAGAATGATAGAACTCAAAACATTTTAATCTAGTATAAATATACATTTTGAGAAAGAAACAGAGGGTGGTTTTTGTTGGTTGTAAAGGATAAGACTCTCTTCACTGAGAATTAATACAAATGCAGGCCAAAGATTCTACATCTCATCTATTTTGAGTTATGTGTTCTTTGTCTTTTCATTTTTCAACATACTTTCATATATTTTCTTTAATGAATGCAAATCACAATTTAGTACAACCTCTACCATGGTTATGTTATATTCAGTATTCTATTAACAAACAAATTTTCCTTTGTATTCACTATCAATTAATACAAGACCTGCATGTTAATTAGATACTATATTTTATACTTCATTAAATATTACATCAATCACTTTCTTCTTCTATTACAAAGTAATATTATTCATCTTTTCATACCTTGATTTGATTAGCATCTTTATGTTTTTCTTTCCATTCATTCTATATTTTGATTTTTAACTTGTTGACGGGCGAAATCGACCGTCCGTCAATTGAGAGAGTGGAACCGGTCCGGGGTTGTCTAATAACCCAAGCCATTTGGAATGAACCACCCTGACGGATTTAGCGGCTCTGTTAGCCGATCTAAGTTCCTAAGAAAACAAAAGGAAACTAATCTAACTAAAACTAAATAAAACAAACTAAACTAACTAACAATAAATAAAACTAACTACTAAACAAACTAACTAATCTACTATCTCTATATATATAAACTACTAACCAATACTATACTAACTACTATTTGAAATATAACTTATTTACAAAATGTATAATGTCTACAATTTACAGATTTAAGTAAAACCTGAAAAAATTCATTTGCAATCTGCCCTAAGACAGAGAAAGATATTTTTTGTTGATTTTATGATTTTATAAACAAGAAATAAAACAGAAAACTAACTAAACTAAACACTAATATACTAATTCTACCTATAAATCTAGCTAAACTTATATCTAAACTAAACTACTAATAAATACACTAAACAAACAAATGACAAACTGACCTGGAAACGCTCCAGATTTGTCCTGTGTATGATGATCTTCGAAGTTGGTCAGAGGAAGGAAACTCGCACCGAATAATCCAAAAGATTCTCGTAAACGATAGCTACAATGCTCTTTAAGTTTGTTTACAGGACAAACAAGACATAAAAAATCATAATAATTATATGATTTATAAATATCTGCAATTAAGTAAACCTGTTATGCAAAAACTTATACTTAATAATTCAATTGATGAAGAAGAGAAATCTGTCATTCACAAGATGAATCAAGTAATTGATATGTTTTTTAAATACTGGAAGAAATCAGACATGGATTATATTAATTAAATCATATCATTTGCAAAAGACTAAGATAGCTAAAGTAGTCATTAACCAAATGCAAATTGATAAACATAAACATGAAACAAAAGATTGATATTATGAAAAGATAAAGTTGTAGCAGAACATCAACTTCTGTCTCAGTCTGTATTAAAATTCCATATCCTTGTTCTCCCACGAATGAGGATGCCTTATTACAAAAATAATAAGTATTTATAAGTTTTTCCACAGGGTAAAACCTCCCCGTGGAAGTTATCAAACTATTTACATAATCTGGGAAGATATTCCCAAGATCAACTAAACTAGGAAACTAAAATGAAACTAAAGCATCTGAATATCCTCTAGATTGTCCATCAAATCCCATGCAATTCGAATTCACCTGAAAAGGATCCAAAATAGACAAGTTAGAAGACTCTTTTATTAATAAATGATAGAAAATTAAATTCTATAGACTAGCTACAGAATCATCTGATTCTGTAGCTGGTCTAAATGAGATACAAAATCAACATCAGAATCGATTCAAAATCTTTTAAAAGAATTAAATCCAATTATATTCCAATAACCATTTAAAAACGAATTAGATTGGAATGGTTATATCGTTCAAAATTAAACAGGATCAAAATGATTCAACCGAATACAGAGATAGGAATACTCTGTTCTTTTGTTACCACAAGATCGGGTCCACAGAGTCATAATCGGACAATCATAAGATTTTTTCATATCCAATTGAAACCGATAATTAAACATATCGTATGCGATTGTTAAACAAGAGATACGATCCAATCCAACAAAATCATTTTCCAATCGTTATAGCTGTAACGATATAGCAAAAAGATTCATATCATAAACGAATTAAATCAATACTGGTGCGTAACGAAATCGTGATGAAATCACTCAGCTGGCAACAGGGTTCACAAGAATTATACGATCATTTGTTTTTAGTAAACTGGGTAGACAATATCAATTTCCTTTGATTGAAATTATTTGTTTAAAACACATTATTACCATATTCGATAGAGACAACAAATATTGACCAATTCGTTTGCAAGTTAAAAACAGACAGAGCGGCACTTCACGACGTGAATCTAACTCATGAGAGTAATCGAATCAACTGAATTCGATTTAAGCAAATCAAACATTAAGGAGTCTTAACAATCATCGTGAATCGAAACTGTCCCACAATTCAGGTATGAATATTACTAGCATCGGCTTACATGAGCATATCGTTTTTGTAAAAACAGAGTCTTTATTTCCCAAATAAAAACCGAGCAGAGCAATATTCACGATTTTTTGAAGATCACATGATAGAGCATGTCGTAACCAACATACTCTTTGAAATAGTTTACCAATCAGAGCATTCGAACCACCACGAGATCAAATCCAACATGATCGTAATCATGAAAACTTACAGTTCAGAGTAGATAGCAAGCCAATCCATTCGAAGAGAAACTATTAATTTTGTCAACTTAATAAGGCAAACCAATCAATCAAATCTAAACACAGACCACTCAAATCCAATCAAAATTTATCGATTGCTATACTGGGAATGATGAGATCGCATATCGAATCGAAATTTCTTTTTATTCAAAGCAAAGCTAAATATAGAATGCACACAATTATAACAGAGACATTCACGATGTAAACAGAGCTATTAAAACTGAATTCAAATCATTATATCAACCTAGATTATTTACAAAACGAAACGATGTCAAAACCATACCTGTGTAGCGACGAGACTGCTTGGAATTTACAACAACCGTGGTTGATTCCACGTTTTTGAACAGGATGGAGCCGATTGTCTTCTGTTTCTTATCCACTGCTTGGAGCTTGGCCTTTTGACTGGTTAGCAGTGCAATCTGGTCTTCCAAAGATTGAATCTTTGATTGTAGTATGGGAACATCAATATAATATCACTCTAACCATGAATTTCATTGGTCGCAGGGTGACTGTGTGGGTTTCGAGGGTTTGGGTAAATGATAGAGGGTTTCACGAGCCAACTTAATACCTGGGTAGTTAGGGTCGTCCTTTAGGCAGGGGGAAAGGTTTGACACAAAATCATAAGGGGGATCGGCGCATAAACATTGCGAGTAGGGATATTTGTTGACCAGAAAACGCTCAATATTTGAATCGGAATATTTGCTCAGAACGATAGGGTTAGACTCGACAGAGGATTTTGGTTTGTTTCTGGCCATTCTCAAAATGAGTCGGGCATTCCTTTTCCCTTTGGCATTGGCCGTCAGGTTTTCCTTGGGATTTTTGCTCATAGGCTTTTTAATGGCCTCTGCACTCTTAGTTACAGTGTTGGGTAAGTCAACAGGAGGGTCGACCAAGGGTTTAGGCAGTAAGAGATGCAAGCGTACGGACGGTTCAACCTTAGTTTCAACTACCACAGGTTTATCAACCTGTGCAGGGTCGATGTCCTCAAAGCCATTATGGGCGATTAAAGTCCTCCAATTATCACCATGCAAATTCAAATAATAAACAACGATGAGCTTAATAATCCCATGGTGGAACAGGTTGTTGTCAACCTACTGCCTTTTATATCTTTTCGACATCTTATACAAGCTCTGATGAAAATAGAAAGGCATGTTTAGAGGATACCCTATAAAAATCATCAATAGACGCAGGTGCTAAAGGAACACAAGTCCGTATCGACCTTCACAGGTCACGAACTGCTTAAGTATCATTAACAAGTCATGCCATCGTGGTTTGAGCATACATATAGGCATACCTCTGTCACAAGAGGTGACTTTGTGCGATTGAAACAACAATGTCCATGGCACTTCATCAACCTTGCAATTCTTAAACCAACGTTGTCCCAAGGTAGGTAACCCCGTAGTCGAGCTGATAAACTGTTCATCGATCTCTAACTGTATATCGCCCACCCTGGCTCGACAGCCATCGAAGGTCATGGAAAACTGTCGTGCTACACAAAGGTTAAAACCCTCAAATCGTTTCATGAAGGTAAGCCATCCACTGTCTGCCAAATCTTGGCGGGCATTGTCAAACATCAAAAGGGCTTGATTGCCATTGGGCTCAACTCGCACGACTGGTGCCATGGAGCCGAACTCATGGTAAGGGAAGGGTTTGTATTCACCAATACACACAGGAGCAGAGCTACCCGAGCTGAGAAAAAGGGATATGCATAAATGCAAGCATGCGAAGGTGGTGGAGTTATTCACTGCCATGCAAAACAATTATCGTCAAAGTACAACCGCTGATTTACATAGTAATTCAACCCATTATAGCATAGTGAACATTCATATCACTTTGGCCAACTAATGAACAATGTTAAGTGCATGCGCGATCAACGTTATACCAAGGTTTTATTAATCCACCAACTGTCAAATTGAAATCCACACCAAACTCAACTATGTGCCAATGTATCAACCGATATCAATAGTTTAATCATCGTGCCAAACATTATTCATATAGTTGTCAAGCCAAAAGTCATTAAAATATTAACATAAGGATTATATCATATATATATAAAACATTTAATCATAACCCCTATGCATTTTCATAGAATCAATGATCAGGCAAGTCATATAAAGTACAAATCCAAATGCCTTACAAACTCAATAAACCAAGTTACAATCAATCAAAGTATGAGTATTGATCAAATGAATTTTCCAGTTGTATAATGATCAATAAAAGGTGAGCGCAATAGACATGATGACAAAAGAGATATTGTCAGTTCAGATAATGATCGAAAAACGACTTCAAAAGGAGAAGTTTTCACATTTACAGTCGTGAAAACTTAACGAAGACAAATGTGTGAATGTCGCAATAAATGAAAATGTCGTTTATTGAAAATTGCGACAAAAAAAAAGGATGTTTGTAAAACATTAGTGTAGGCAGCTTAATAGACGATAGGAAGAAAAATGAGTTGGATGCCAACAATGGCTGCCAACAATGGCGACACACTGGTAGAAGTAGTTATCTCTGTCAAAGAAACAAGTTTAGATTAGGACAGCAAAGAAAATTTCAACTTGAAAATAACAACCAGAAAATCGTACAAACATTATTATTAACCATCTTTTCCAACAGTGTTTCAAAAGATGAAAACTGATAACAATCTAAAGATCAGCAAGTCATGATATTAAAGATAAAATCTCCAATACTGTTGGCATGGCCACTACTGCTAGCAGGCATCCATAGCCTCGACAGGGTTGCCATTTAACCCACTCTGGCATCTGTATCCTGCCAAGAAGTTTTGGATCAAAATAAAGGATATTAAAGAGGTTTCTCTTCTTCTTCTTTTTTTTTTGCAAATTTTCATATACCCGACATTGCTTCGCTGCCAGCAGGCCTATTCAGTATCCCGGTGAAGTTGTCTTGGCGCCATGCATGCATTTACCCACTGCCAGTAGACCTGTTCAGTATCCCGGTGGGTTTACAAGCACTTCCCACAGCTCTTATTAATAATTTATTTTATTTTTCATAGGTATATAGTTGAGCGGGGTGACGCTGAAAATCATGATATTTAACATATTTTTTAGACCTCATCATAATTTTTTAGAACTGTCCTTTATTTAGTTCCATATATGTTTTATTTACAAAAACAACTTCCTAAGACAGGGAGACATCTTCTGAGTCATTCCTTTACGGAAAAGGGACAACGTAAAAAGATAATAGATGATCATGACAAACTTTTCTTAGAGATTGGAATCAATAAAATTCTTTCAAACAACAAAACTTTTCAACACAGATATCAATTTCAGCAATTTATCATTGATGTTTGTACAAATTTTCAGAAGTTATTTCAGCGAAGAAATTTTCTATCATCTTTGTCTGAACAACTCAGTGTACAGGTATGTGTATTTCAAAGAAAACAGAAACTGATAAATTCAAATCAAAATAAAAAACAGAAAGAAAACGAAAAATCAAACAAAAGCAAAAATATATACATAATATACAAGGGTAGTCATCAAGCAAAGTATCTTTTCAGAGCTTGGCCATTCACCGGATAGGTGTCAAGCTGCCCTTCGAGATTCTGCAATCGAAAAGAACTAGGACCAAACTTTTCAGCAATTAAAAATGGTCCAAGCCATAAGTTTTGAAATTTAGAGTGCTCACCATTTCCTTCGTGTGGTTTGTCCCACCTCAAGACGAGATCGCCTACTTCAAAATTCTTATCAAAAGCAGAATTAGAATCGAACCAGCTTTTAACCAATTGTTGATGTTGATCTAACTTACGCTTAGCTTGGGCTCTTACTTCTTCCAACTTCATCAAAGCGTTAATCCGGTTTTCTAAAGGGGGACAATCTTCTTCTTGGACTTTTTGTGACAACTGAAGCGAAGGAAGAAGAATGTGAGGTGGAAGAATTGCTTCTCTTCCATAAACGAGAAAAAAGGGGGAGTTACCTATCGCGGCTTTGGGCATTACCCCATCAGCCCATAGTGCATTCAGTAGTGCATTATGCCAATTCTTGTGATTTTCAGCCACTGTTCTCTTGATTATTTTGATCAAGTTCTTGTTTGTTGATTCTGCTAATCCGTTGCCCTAGGGGTAGTAACTAGTAGAATACTTCAGCTTAATTCCTTTCTCCAAAGCCAATTCGCTCATCTCAAGAGAAGAAAAGTATGAAGCGTTGTTAAATACTAGACAGTGAGGGATACCGAAACGGGTGATAATATTCGACTTCAGAAAAGCGATTACCTGACTGGTATTAGCAGTTCTTAGTGCAGCAGCTTCAAACCAACGAGTAAAGTAATCTGTGGCTGTCACAATATACTTATGATGTTGCGAGAACGAAGGGTTAACTGGACCTCTGATATCAAGGCCCCAATGCTGGAAAGGAGAATCTACTGAAACGGGTTGCAAGGGAAAGGCTGGTTTTTCTAACCGCCCTGATGCTTTCTGACAGATGATACATTTACGACACAAGGAGTGGGCGTCCCTAAAAAGCGTGGGCCAGTAGTAACCGGCTCTTAAAACCTTATGAGCAGTGGTGTCACCACGGAAGTGACCACCAGTTTCTCCTGCATGCAACTCGAGCAAGAATTTCTCTGCTTCGTCTTTCTCGAGACAACGCATCAGTACGTCGTCAAAATTCTGACGAAACAGTACACCATTAACTAGATGAAAGGAGGCAGACTTTATTCTTAACGCTCTTCTCTTGGCGGGGTCAAGGTGACGGGGTGCTGACCCATGTTCAAGACAGAATCTAATATCACCGTACCAGGGACTAACGAGGTTTTGTGCGCAACAAATCAAACTTTGATCGCTTTGTCCTAGGTTTGACGTATCACTAAATTCTTGCTGTCCTGTTTCAGAATCAACAACCAACTTACACAACCCTTGGCCTCTCACGATCTGAGTTGGGGTGATTTCTAAGTCATACTCCTGCAAGGAGGTGACCCAGTTAGCTCTCTTCTCTCCTAACTCCTTCTGCACTAACAAGTTCCTTACGGCAGGGTAGGGGACAATGAATTTCATCCTTGACTTCAAAAGATAGGACCGGAAATGCTTAACTACCTTGAAAACAACATAGGGTTGCCAATCAACCGCTGAGTAGTTAAGTTCAACACCTTTGAAAGCAGAGCTCATAAAGGCGATGGGTACTTCGTTGTTATCGACATTCTTCTGAGTTAGGACGACAGCATAAGAACGGTCAGAGGAAACAGTATAGAGTGTAAAATCTTGAGAGAAGTCAGGGCTCATGAGAGATGGAGCATCTATTATGGCCTTCTTTATGTCATTAAAAGCTTGATTTTTTGTGGGTCCCCAATGATATTGGGTGTCTTTCTTAATCAGGTTCTGTAAAGGCCTGACCATTTCAGAGAAACTGGGGACAAATCTTATCACGAAGTTAATCTAGCCTAAGAAATACTGCATGGATTTTTTGGATGTAGGAGGGGGAAGTTTAGCGATGACTTGAGTCCTTTCGGGGTCAATAATCATCCCATCACTAGACACAATGAACCCTAGGAGTTTACCCTGTTCTACTGCAAAGATGGACTTTTTGGGGTTCAAGGAGATGTCATATTTACGACATCGTAGCAGAACGGCTCGTAAGTGAGCTAGATGATCATCTTTGTTTTTAGAATAAACAGTCACATCATCTAAGTAAACTATGACGGAGTGATTGATTAAGCCTCGAAAAGCAATGTCCATTGCTCTCTGAAAGGTAGAACCAACATTAATCAATCCAAAGGGCATTTTGCGATAAGCATAAGTGCCCCACGGGGTACGGAAGGTAGTTTTGAGTTGGTCTGGTGGAGACATCAAGACTTGGTTGTATCCAGAGAAACCATCTAACAAATATAGCCTCTTGGAACCAGATACATGTTGAAGGATCTATTCCATGGGTGGGACAGGATAGTTGTCTTTGTCAGATGCTCTATTGAGGTTTTGGAAATTGACGCAAAGTCGAATTTCCCCGTTTTTCTTCCGAACTGGGACAAGGTTGGATACCCATTGAGTGTGCCTAATAGGAAAAATTATTTTAGCACTTAGGAGCTTATTCAATTCTTTTTGAACAGTCGGTTCTAGTTTAGGGTGCATCTTCCTCAGTTTTTGTTGGAAAGGTAAGGTTTGGGGCTTCATCGGGATGACATGTTGTATGATATTAGGGTCGAACGTTTTAAGATCATCATACATCCATGCAAAGACGTCCTTAAATTCTTTGAATAATTTAACAAAAGAATCTTTTTCTTGTCTAGAACATCTCAAGCCTAAGTTAATGCACTGAGGATTTTCACTAGTTCCTAAGTTCACTTTTTCATAAGACAACGAGGAACTATTGGTTTTAGAATTGACCATCTTTTTAAATTTATCTTCAAAATCATAAAACTTTTCTAATCTAACTATGGATTTGGGTATGGAATTTACCATGTCCGACAGAGCTTCAGGAGATTTTGGATCAGGTATTACCGTAAAATCATGCAAATGGTCGTCGTGCGTGCGTTCATCTATCATCGCGCCTTGAAAGGTTTCTTCCATGTGCAGAAAGTTAATGATATGATGATCATCGTCAAATACTCTCCAGTTCGTGATGTTGTCAGGAACAGATGGTCGAAACAATAGCTCGAAGGAGAATGCATCTGGGGACAAGCCTTCTGCAGGAAGAAGTTTAGAGGCTACATTAGCTAGTAGATTTGCTTCAGCATTATTTAATCTAGGAATAGAATTTATATTGAAAGCAGAACATTTATTCATTAAACTCCATACCTCAGACTGGTAACTTTTGATATGCGGGGAAAGACAGTGTATAAAATCTCTTACCTGTCTAACCACTATTTTAGAGTCGCCAAATACAACCAGGTTTTGGATGTTCATATCCAGAGCTTTTCTGAGACCTTGTAGTAAAGCCTCATATTCTGCAGTATTATTAATACATTCAAATTCTAGTCTACAAGCCATTAATGTCTTGTTACCTACCGGATCGATAATGATGCAGCCTACTCCAGCTCCTTATTTATACTTAGAACCGTCGAAATATAGAGACCAAATTTGATTTCCATCGGGCACATGAGACTATTGCATAGAAGATGTTGGTTGCATATATGCTATGATCTCAGACTGCTGTTCTGGATTGATGATAGGGGAAGACTCGACCATGAAATTGCTGAAGAAATTTTCCATCCCTTGGACTTTGGGTGAATCAACAGAAGGCGTATATGGTTCTCTAGGATCGTTCAAATATGTGATCGTGAACTTAAGGTAGCGCTCACGATTCACTCTGATCTTGTTAGGCTTACCATTCTCTGGAAGCCATAAGTGAGACCAGTCTGTTGCGAAGTAACCATGTAGCTGCTCCGACCAATCCCTTCTTAAAAACAAACCATACACTTCTGGAATATCCACAACGATTATATCAATAACTTGATGAACCTTTGGGTTAGATGATAATCTAATAAGTACATTTTTTAGTTCGCCTATAACTTTAACATTGGTCTGATCAAGTTGTATGATTTTTAAATTAGATGGTTCCACTTCGGCATTAATCTTTTGGAAAAAAGACCAAGGCATCACATTGGATGACGCTCCTGAGTCCACCATACAATTATGCACATTTCTGTTGAAAATCTCGAAAGTTAAAAGAAATGGAGGTACATTTTTGTGAGTACTAGGATTAGTAGCTTATGGTTTCTTACTCGCAATTTCTAAGGCTACTTTATATACATTATTTACATTAGTTACATTATTTACATGGATTACAGGAAGGCTTCCTTTATCTTGAGGATCAGGATTATTTTTAGTGGAAGTCTTTTGTGGAACTTTGCTTTGCACAACCTTGTTACCATTGGAATTTCCACTTTTGCCATTCTCTGAAATATTTTGCAACATTTTTTGTAACAAAAATGGAAACTTTAACAATTTATAAATAGAAATGTTAGCCCTTAACTTTTTAAGATCTTCAACAACATCATAATCTAAGTTGGGGCTGACATTACTCTGTTTAGTTTCTGCTGATTTAGATGGATTTGGAGGTGAAGTTGTAGTGTTCTCGATAGAAGGCTTGTTTGTTGTCTTACTCCTAGTGTTATAAGGGTGAACAGTCTCGAAGTTAACTTGAAAGATGCTGTCTGAGAAGTGTCCAAAGATGTTTGGAGAAGATTCTTCTTCTTGAACTGTTTCCTATTCAACTACCTCCTGAGGGGTCTCAGGGGGCATAAATTTATCTTGGGCTTCTAGAATTGTTTGAAGGGCACATTGCAAAAATTCTAGATTCAAGCCTTCGGGGTTTGGATTAGGTTGGTTGGTAGGAAAAGGCTTTCAAAAAAGGGCTTTGTAGGGTCCTTTACTCGAGGAAGCTTCTTCAGTTGACCTTTTTAAGTCTATAACTTGATTCGACAATTTTTGAACAACTTTAGTTAAGTTTTCCAAATCAGAGTTTTTAGGTTGTGTTTTACTTTGAGTAGATCTGGGGAGAATTTCAATCTTCTTTTTGGAAGAAGAACTAGTTTCAATTTTGTTGCTAGAAGAGTCCTTAAGACTATGTATGTCTTTTTCAATCTGGCTAGCCTCCTCGAAGGCTTCTAACAATGTGGCTTTCTTAGATCGTTTAACCCAAATAGCTATACTTTGATGCAGAGCTTTAGTGTAGTAAGCTATTATAAGACTCTCAGCAGGCATAGAATCTGCAGGGATTCAATTTTTAAGTGTTAAGAATCTTTGATTAAATTCTTTAACTTTTTCTTTTGGGTTCATTTTTAAGATAGAAAGGTCCATGACTAAGACTTCCAGAGGCTTACCGTCTCCGAACTTTTCCAAAAATCATGACTCAAAATTTTCCCAAGACACGATGGTATGGGGTTGTTGGGAAAAGTACCAAGTGGATGAATTACCCTCAAAAGTATAAGGGAACAACCTACAGACAACGTCTTCATGTTCAAAATTGCGGAGTCTAATGGCTAACATAAATTTTTTGATATGATCTTCAGCTATCTATTTTGAGTCGGGATCAAACTTGGGAAGCCATTTCTCCGGGTGTTTAGGTAAAGGGTGCTGAGCTCCAGGTACAAATACAACATCCTGATCAAGCCAGGGTCTAGAAGGATTGTTCTGATTTTCCATTGGGGTAGTGGGTGTGGAAGGCTGAGAAGGCGTATTGCCGTCATCAGAAGAATCTCCTCCAGAAGAGGAAGGAGATGCAGGAGGTGGTGAAGGAGGTATCCCAGATCCTCCTGCAGTAGGATTTGTGATTGGATCTGTGGGATTCAGAACGAGGTTAGTGTCACCTAATTGTTCTCTGGTATCAGAGAAGTCCAAAGGTTGACCCCACAGACGGTTTGGTTGCCTAAGACGAGCTAAGGCACTATGTGTTTTAATAAGAGATTGACGGACAATCTCTTGTATGTCACCACCTGTAGGATTAGGGGTTGCTAGCTCAACTGTGAATTGTGGATCGCCGGTTGAGGTAGTTGTTGTTTGAAGGGGAATATTATTGTGTGAATGGATTCTAGTCACTATAGGTGAGCAATTAAGGGGTGGAGGAGTCTTGGGACCGCCTCGTGCCATTAATTAAGTTCAGGCCCTCCTTCTAGCGCCATTTTTTGATGGGCGAAATCGATCGTCCGTCAACTGAGAGAGTGGAACTGGTCCGGGCTTGTCTAATAACCCAATCCGTTTGGAATGAACCACCCTGATGGGTTTAGCAGCTCCGTTAGCCGATCTAAGGTCCTAAGAAAACAAAAGAAAACTAATCTAAACTAACTAATCTAACTAAAACTAAATAAAACAAACTAAACTAACTAGCAATAAATAAAACAAACTATAAAACTAATCTAATTAAAACTAACTACTAAACAAACTAACTAATCTACTATCTCTATATATATAAACTACTAACCAATACTATACTAACTACTATCTGAAATAGAACTTATTTACAAAATGTATAATGTCTACAATTTACAGATTTAAGTAAAACCTGAAAAAATTCATTTGCAATCTGCCCTAAGACAGAAAAATATATTTTTTATTGATTTTATGATTTTATAAACAAGAAATAAAACAGAAAGATAACTAAACTAAACACGAATATACTAATTCTACCTATAAATCTAGCTAAACTTATATCTAAACTAAACTACTAATAAATACACTAAACAAACAAATGACAAACTGACCTGGAAACGCTCCAGATTTGTCCTGTGTATGATGATCTTTGAAGCTGGTCGGAGGAAGGAAAATCACACCGAATAATCCATAAGCTTCTCGTAAATGATAGCTGCAATGCTCTTTGAGTTTGTTTACAGGACAAACAAGACATAAAAAATCATAACAATTATATGATTTATAAATCTCTGCAATTAGGTAAACCTGTTATGCAAAAACTTATACTTAATAATTCAATTGATGAAGAAGAGAAATMTGTCATTCAYAAACTGAATCAAGTAATTGMTATGTTTTTTAAATACTGGAAGAAATCAGAYATGGATTATATTAATTAAATCATATCATTTGCAAAAGACTAAGATAGCTAAAGTAGTCATTAACCAAATGCAAATTGATAAACATAAACATGAAACAAAAGATTGATATTATGAAAAGCTAAAGCTGTAGCAGAACATCAACTTCTGTCTCAGTCTGTATTAAAATTCCATATCCTTGTTCTCCCATGAATGAGGATGCCTTATTACAAAAATAATAAGTATTTATAAGTTTTTCCACAAGGTAAAACCTCCCTGTGGAAGTTATCAAACTATTTACATAATCTGGGAAGATATTCCCAAGATCAACTAAACTAGGAAACTAAAATGAAACTAAAGCATCTGAATATCCTCTAGACTATCCATCAAATCCCATGCAATTCGAATTCACCTGAAAAGGATCCAAAATAGACAAGTTAGAAGACTCTTTTATTAATAAATGATAGAAAATTAAATTCTATAGACTAGCTACAGAAACATCTGATTCTGTAGCTGGTCTAAATGAGATACAAAATCAACATCAGAATCAATTCAAAATCATTTAAAAGAATTAAATCCAATTATCTTCCAATAACCATTTAAAAACGAATCAGATTGGAATGGTTATATCGTTCAAAATTAAACAGGATCAAAATGATTCAACCCAATACAGAGATATGAATACTCTGTTCTTTTGTTACCACAAGATCGGGTCCACGGAGTCATAATCAGACAATCATAAGATTGTTTCATATCCAATTGAAACCGATAATTAAACATATCGTATGCGATTTTTAGACAAGAGATACGATCCAATCCAACAAAATCATTTTCCAATCGTTATAGCTGTAACGATATAGCAAAAAGATTCATATCATAAACGAATTAAATCAATATTGGTGCGTAATGAAATCGTGATGAAATCACTCAGCTGGCAACAGGTTCACAATAATTATACGATCATATGTTTTTAGTAAACTGGGTAGACAATATCAATTTCCTTTGATCGAAATTATTTGTTTAAAACGCATTATTACCAGATTCGATAGAGGCAACAAATATTGACCAATTCGTTTGCAAGTTAAAAACAGACAGAGCGGCACTTCATGATGTGAATCTAACTCATGAGAGTAATTGAATCAAATGAATTCGATTTAAGCAAATCAAACAGCAAGGAGTCTTAACAATCATCGTGAATCGAAACTGTCCCACAATTCGGGTATGAATATTACTAGCATCGGCTTACATGAGCATATCGTTTTTGTAAAAACAGAGTCTTTATTTCCCAAATTAAAACCGAGTAGAGCAATATTCATGATTTTTTGAAGATCACATGATAGAGCATATCGTAACCAACAAACTCTTTGAAATAGTTTACCAATCAGAGCATCCGAACCACCACAAGATCAAATCCAACATGATCGTAATCATTAAAACTTACAATTCAAAGTAGATAGCAAGCCAATCCATTCGAAGAGAAACTATTAATTTTGTCAACTTAATAAGGAAAACCAATCAATCAAATCTAAACATAGACCACTCAAATCCAATCAAAATTTATCGATTTCTATACTGGGAATGATGAGATCGCATATCGAATCAAAATGTCTTTTTATTCAAAGGAAAGCTAAATATACAATGCACACAATTATAACAGAGCCATTCAAGATGTAAACAGAGCAATTAAAACTGAATTCAAATCATTATATCAACCTAGATTATTTACAAAATGAAACGATGTCAAAACCATACTTGTGTAGCGATGAGACTGCTTGGAATTTACAACAGCTGTGGCTGATTCAACGTTTTTGAATAGGATGGAGCCGGTTGTCTTATATTTCTTATCCACTTCTTGGAGCTTGGCCTTTTGACTGGTTAGCAGTGCAATCTGGTCTTCCAAAGATTGAATCTTTGATTGGAGTATAGGAACATCAATATAATATCGTTCTAACCATGAATTGCATTGGTCACAGGGTGACTGTGTGGGTTTCGAGGGTTTGGGAAAATGACAGAGGGTTTCACGAGGCAACTTAATGCCCGGGCAATTAGGGTCATCCTTTAGGCAGGGGGAAAGGTTTGACACAAAATCATAAGGGGGCTCGGCGCATAAACCTTGCGAGTAGGGATATTCGCTGACCAGAAAATGCTCAATATCAGAATCAGAATCCTCGCTCAGAACGATAGGGTTAGACTCAGCAGAGGGTTTTGGTTTGTTTCTGTCCATTCTCGAAATGAGCCGGGAATTCCTTTTCCCTTTGGCATTGGCCGTCAGGTTTTCCTTGGGATTTTTTCTCATAGGATTTTTAATGGCCTCTGCACTCTTAGTTACAGTGTCGGGTAAGTCAACAGGAGGGTCGGCCAAGGGTTTAGGAAGTAGGAGATGCAAGGGTACAGACGGTTCATCCTTAGTTTCAACTACCACAGGTTTATCAACCTGTATAGGTTCGGTGTCCTCAAAGCCATTACGGGCAATGGAAGTCCTCCAATTATCACGATGAAAATTCAAATAATAAACAACGATGAGCTTAATAATCCCATGGTGGAACAGGCTGTTGTTAGCCTGCTTCCTTTTATATATTTTCGACATCTTATACAAGATCCGATGAAAATAGAAAGGCAGGCATGTTTAGAGGATACCCTATAAAAATCATCAGTAGACATAGGTGGTAAAGGAACACAAGTCTGTATCAACCTTCACAGGTCACGAACTGCTTAAGTATCATTAACAAGTCATGCCATCGTGGTTTGAGCATAGATATAGGCATACCTCTATCACAAGAGGTGACTTTGTGCGATTGAAACAATAATGTCCATGGCACTTCATCAACCTTGCAATTCTTAAACCAACATTGTCCCGAGGTAGGTAACCCCGTAGCCGAGCTGATAAACTGTTCATCGATCTCTAACTGTATATCACCCACCTTGGATCGACAGCCATCGAAGGTCATGGCAAACTGTCATGCTACATAAAGGTTAAAACCCTCAAATCATTTCACGAAGGTAAGCCATCCACTGTCTGCCAAATCTTGGCAGGCATTGTCAAACATCAACAGGGCTTGACTGCCATTGGGCTCAACTCACACGATTGGTGCCATGGAGCCAAACGCATGGTAAGGGAAGGGTTTGTATTCACCAACACACACAGGAGCAGAGCTACCCGAGCTGAGAAAAAGGGATATTCATAAATGCAAGCATGCGAAGGTGGTGGAGTTATTCACTGCCATGCAAAACAATTATGGTCAAAGTACAACCACCAATTTACATAGTAATTCAATCCATTATAGAATAGTGAACATTCATATCACTTTGGCCGACTAATGAACAATGTTAAGTGCATGCGCGATCAACGTTATACCAAGGTTTTATTAATCCACCAACAGTCAAATTGAAATCCACACCAAACTCAACTATGTGCCAATGTATCAACCGATATCAATAGTTTAATCATCGTTCCAAACGATATTCATATAGTTGTCAAGACAAAAGTCATGAAAAGATTAACATAAGGATTATATCATATATATATATAAAATTTAATCATAACCCCTATGCATTTTCATAGAATCAATGATCAGGCAAGTCATATAAAGTACAAATCCAAATGCCTTACAAACTCAATAAACCAAGTTACAATCAATCGAAGTATGAGTACCAATCAAAGGATTTTGCCAGTTGTATGATGATCAATAAAAGGTGAGCGCAATAGACATGATGACAAAAGAGATATTGTCAGTTCAGATAATGATCGAAAAACGACTTCGAAAGGAGAAGTTTTCACATTTACAGTCGTGAAAACTTAACAAATACAAATGTGTGAATGTCGCAATAAATGAAAATGTCGTTTATTGAAAATTGCGACAAAAAAAAGGATGTTTGTAAAACATTAGTGTAGGAAGCTTAATAGACGATAGGAAAAAAAATGAGTTGGCTGCCAACATAACTCAGGTATGAGAAACAACCTCTGAGCTGTTATAATATTAATTAGTTTTTAAAAGAATTTTTCTCTATTATTTATGTGGTGAAAGGAAAACAATAAAACCTTTTCCTCATTTCCTGATGCCTAACATTATACTTATATCCTTAGTATAAACTCAGGAACAACATTGTTTTTGCGTCGCTACCGAGGACGGAGAAACGAAGTTGTTTTTCCCTGGGAGAATGACATTTGCAAGTTTCTTTCTTTGTTAGTGAACAGAGACTGAACACATTATAAAGGATAAGTTTTTATTATTCACTTGGCGACTCCACAATTTAAATAAGTTAGCATCTGGTCGAAGTAACACCAGACAAAACCAAGATGATAAGTAAACCTCGCTTGTTTCCAACCCTCAAAAAATACTGAAACCAAGAGGATTCCTTAGGCAAGCTACTACGGTTTACCAACCTAAATCCACATAGTCTAAGGCTAAGGTTCCACTTGAAACCATAAACCGTAAATTTGTCCTACCCAAAATTAATACTGAAGCTCATTTGACTACCTTTGGTGTAAGTGAAGGTAAGACTTCTACAGTAAAGTCTGTTTCGATTGATATCTCGTCAGCTCTCGAACTAAATTTCCCAACCTCACAAAGTCTAGAAGAGTATACCATACACTCATATTCAACTCCTGCAGGTTCTCTCATTCACATATCTTGCAAGTCAGAGGAACCGAGTCCCCATATCTCATTTCCCCCCTTTTTAGGTTTTTCATCTCCTGATAAACGGTTCTCGGAATATTTTTTTCTTCATCCCGAAGAAGCTAAAGGATCACTATACATCTTTTAAAACCCTCTTATAATGTACCAGTTTCCTCTCCTAGGATATCTATGGAAGTTGTTGGAGGAGGAGGAGGGGGTGGTCAAGGCCCACACCCACCCCCTAGGATTTTCACTAAAGTAGCTTCCAAATACGCTCCTTTGGTCCTCCCAGTACCCCTTCATGATTTACCTGAAAACTACATGAAAAACCTACCTAATTTTACAGGGGAAGGAGACTTAACTGCAACCGAATATATAAATTTATTTGATCATTTCGCAAATATTCTCGGTCTTAAGCATGAAGACATATATTCACGATTGTTCGTTCAAACTTTAGAAGGATAGGTGAGAACCTGGTTTCCAATTTTTCCCACAGGTTCGATATTATCCTACTATGCACTAGAAAACTCTTTTCTCAGACAATGGGGTGAAAGGAAAGATCACTTATATTATTTAACCAAGTTTAGGGATTTAAGGAAGAAAAATTCATAAAATGTGGTTGAATTTATCCAAAGGTTTAATAAATTATATAACAAGATCCCAACCGAAGTTAAACCTTCCCATCCTGTAGCAAAGGTAACTTTTGCAAGATATTTCGAACTTGATTTCGCACTATTATTGAGAGAAAGGAGAGCGGTCGAACTTACCTGAATGCAAGACGACGCCGTAGAAATTGAGTCAAATATTATGGCTTCTGGAAAATTAAAAACAAAGGTGAAATGGGACACAAAGAGATTAAATGATTTAGGGAACAAGTAGGACCCTCTAGATATGGGAGGTCTATAGATGACAAGATGGATGATATGGCAAAGATAATTAAAGAACTATCAAATAAAATTTCAAGGATGGAACTAGATCAATCTAAAGCAGATCAGATCCTTAGGAGAGAATTCAGGAGGAACCCCAATCCTCAAATACAACAAAGACAAATTAAAAATGAAGATGAAAAAGTTTAGACTCCTTTGAAAAACAAAACTTTTATAGGAGGAAATGACATGCAATAATTTGAGGATTTAGAAGAAGATATGAATAATCTTGGTGAGGATTGTTATCAACCTCATTTAACTAGACACGATTATGAGAGGTCTTTAAAAACAGAACATCGGTTTAAAAAGGATAGTAGCACAAATAATATAGAGGATCTTTCTTTCCAAGGAATCGTTGATACTATAATGGCCGAGCTCCAAAACATGTATAATCTAAGGTTTAAAACTAAAAACATGAAAGCTACCCAACCAAATAAAATCTCGTCGAGAGGCAAAGTATATGAACTAGCTCAAAAGGAAACACAAACACAGAACACCAAGATAAAAGGAGTTTGCCCACAAGGTGCCAAAACTAAGACAACCGAAACATAGATGGCAGGAAAAAAAACAACTGAAAATAAAGCAATACAAACAAATAAAACAGAAAATAAGGAGACCAAAGTACCAATCAAAGAAACTGAAAAAACTATAGGAGGTTTCATCCTAGAAAATGAGATTAACAAAATCAAAATACTGATACCTCTGGTTGAACTGGCAAAGAATCTCGTTTACCGAAAATAAATCACCAAAATGATAATTTTTTTAGATATGGGAAGTCAAGATGAAGTTATAAATTTGGAAGATGATAAGCCTAATATAATTTTTGGTCCGCATTTTGAAGGGGGCAAAGATACCATTTCTCCTTGATACATTACACTAAATGTGCATGATTGTCTACTACATAACTGCATGTTGGATTCTAGAGATTCGCATAACATGATGCCCAAGGATATTATGGATATACTTGGCCTCGAAATTACTAGGCCATACAAACACCTATATTCATTTGATTCAAGAAAAGTTAAATGTATGGGCATGATCAAAGATTTAGTGGTAAATCTTACACAGATCCTAATAAAAAGTGTTCTGATGGATGTGGTTATCGCTGATATGCCTCCGAAGTATGGTATGTTATTATCCAGGACTTGGGGCACTAAGCCTGGAGGATCCCTTCAGTTGGACATGACGTATTCCATGATTCCTATTTTCGAAGGACAATTCACCCGATTATACCAGGAAACAGGACTGGCATATACGGTAAGTGATCCACATAATACTAGAAATTACCTTGTTTATGTCACTGATCAAGATCTTGGAAATTGTATTTTATCAATTGATGATGAAGTGGATTAATGTACAGAAGGAAATTTTACAGATAAAAATAAAACCGAAAAAAAAATGAAAGTTTATATAGTACGGGAATTTGGAAAATGTATTTCGATGGTGCTTTGTCATGTGAAGGAGTAGGCATAGGAGTAATTTTTGTAGTACCCAGAGATGATTATATCATTCCTTTCTCCTAGAGACTATAGTGGGACATAGACTACATGAATAATGTATGCGAATACGAAGCCCTGTTCTTGGGATTAGAAGCTGCCAGAAAGTTAAACATAAAAAAACATGGAAGTCTATGGAGATGCGTAATTAATTGTGAAACAAGTAAATCGACAGTACTAGGACAAACACCCGAGATTGAGATCTTATAGAAACTATGTCTGGGATTTATAGGATTTTTTTTTCTCATCAGTTAATGTCCATCACATTCCCCATATGGAAAATCTGCAAGTTGATTCATTAGCCAAAGAAGCCTCAACTTCCGCACCTCCTACAATTGTTAAACTCAAGTATCACATAGAGATGAGGCACAAACCCTCCATACCAAACAATATACAACACTGGCAGGTGTTCGAAGATGATGAACAAATTAGAAAGTTCCTCAAAATGGTGGAATACTTTGTCGAGACGCATATTGACCAAGAAAACCAAAACGACCATACTTGGATTATGCAAGAAGGGGAAGATCCTCAAGAATTCCAAGAAAATATCATGAATCATCGCATGTTAGTACTAAAAAACAACCGAATCCCTAAAGGTATAATCCCCTTAGAAAGACTATTTGACAAAAATGACATGCCCTTAAAATGTACTCTGCAACCTCAACCATAAGAAGTCGAAGATTGCGATATAGGTACCAAAGAAAAGCCTAGAATAGTAAAAATATCAAAATATCTTCCTCCTGGGATGAAATGTAAATATGTAGATTTACTCGAGCAATATAAATATGTGTCTTCCTAGTCTTACAATGGTTTGAGAACCTATGACACCACTGTGATCAAACAAAAGATTCATTTAAAGCCAGGTGTTAAACCTTTCAGACAAAAGCTCACGAAAATCAATCCCATATTATTGCCCGTGGTCAAAAAAGAATTAAAAAAGCTCTTGGACGCTAAAATAATTGTACCACTTAGGTACTCTAAGTGGGTAGCTAATCCGGTCCCAGTTAGGAAGAAGAGCGGAGAAATCAAACTATGTGTAGATTTTATAAATTTAAATAAATCATCTCTCAAATACAATTATCCACTACCCAAAATGGACCATGTTCTAGAAAAAGTGGTTGGATCAAATAGAATGTCAATGATCGATGGTTTTTTTGGTTACAATCAGATTTTTGTAAACGAAGACGATAAAGAAAATACAACATTCACCACCCCATGGGGTACACTTATGTATGACATAATTCCTTTTTGTTTGATGAATGCAGGTGCTACTTTCTAGCAAGCTATGGATATTTCCTTCATCGGCGAAAGAGATAAATTCATCGTTATTTATCTCGATGATCTGACCTTTTTTTCCAAATCTGATGAAGAACATCTAGTCCACCTCAAGCAAATGTTCGAGAAATGCCGCAAATTTGGTTTGTCTCTAAATCCAAAGAAATCTCACTTTATGATGCAAGAAGGTAAACTCTTGGCCATATTGTATCTCGGGACGGAATTAAAATCAATCCTAAAAGGGTCAAAGATATTGATACTATAAATATTCCTAGAAATGTAAAAGAAATCTAGTCATTTTTAGGGAAAATAATTTTTTTGAGAAGATTTATCCCGAACTTTGTTGAAATTGCGAAATTGATTACAAATATTCTCAAGAAGAATAGAAAAGTTAAATGGAGGGCCGAAGAAAAAACATCATTTTCACTCATCAAGAAAATTATAGGTGAAGCACCTATACTAGAAATCCTTGATTACCTAAAGCAATTTTTGATCTTTTCGTTTGGATCCAAACATACAAATGCAGAGGTACTCCTCCAGAAGAACGAAGAGGGTTTTGAGAAACCAATAGCGTTTTTTAGTAAGAGCCTTAGAGATGCAGAATTGAGGTACGGCATAATGGAAAAATAGGCATATGCCATGGTGAAAGAACTAAAAGATTTTAGAACCTACGTACTGCATTCCAATATCATTGCATATGTACCCACCAGTTCCATTAAAGATTTATTGGTTCAGCCTGATAGTGATGGGAACATGGGTTGGTGGCTTGCTAAAATTCAAGAATTTGATCTAGAGGTAAAATTGACAAAGCTCATAAAGGGACAGGGTTTGGCTAAACTACTAGCCGAATCAAATTTCAGAGTGCTTGGAATAAATAACCTACAAGAGCATGAAGGATATTTATACATAGACAAATTCGACGACCTGATAGCCACAACTAAATCGAAGAGACGTTTTCATGTTCGGGTTGGTATAAATACATAGTATCTGATCTTCTGACTTTGAAATGACCAAACGATATGTCTTTGTCTAAAACTAGGACATTGAAATTGCATGCGGTAAAGTATTATATCTCATAAAGCCAATTGTATTGGAAAGACCCTCTAGGTTTCCTACTAGTTTGTTTAGTAGAATCCGAAACATAAAGTGTTTTAAATGAATTTCATGAAGGAGTGTGTGGAGGACATCATGCGTGGAGAGAAATAACCTATAAAATCCTGAGAGCAAGATATTATTGGCCTAAGTTATTTACAAATGTGAATGCCAAAGTTAGATCCTGTAACTCCTACCAATTATTTTCAGGCAAGCAAAAACTCTCGGCGTTACCTTTGGTCCCGGTTAAAACAGAAGCCCCTTTTCAACAACGGGGGTTAGATTTTATAGGAAAAATCAATCCACACTCCAACACACAACATAGATGGATCCTAACCGCTACAGAGTATTTCACCAAATGGGTAGAATCTATCCCAACTAGGAAAGCAATAGATTCAGTGGTAATAAATTTCTTAAAGGAAAATATATTATCTAGATTTGGCTGTCCCCAGAAGATAGTTACAGATAATGCCCAGGCATTCAAATCTATGGCAATGGTCAGCTTTTGCCAAAAATACAATATTTTGTTGGGTCATTCTACAACGTACTATCTTCAAGGCAATGGGTTAGCTAAATCATCAAACAAAATTTTAATCACTATAATAAAAAAGTTTTTGAACGAAAATAAGAAAGCCTAGCATGTGCATTTGAAATATGCCTTGTGGGCAAATCAGATAGGCACCAAGAAATCAATCGATACTTCTCCATTTCAAATGGTATATGGGACCGATGTGGTATTAACCATTAATTTGGATCTACCTGTAATGAAACTTTGGCAAGATGAAAAAGAAGAACTAAATCATGTCACAAGAAGAATAAATCAACTGATCAAAGTTCAACAAAATAGGGCTGAAGTGGATGAAAAATTTCAGAAATATCAAGACAACATGAAATACTTGTTTGATCATAAGGCTAAATATAGGGAATTCATCCATGGAGACCTATTTTTTAAATGGGATGCTAGGAGAGAAGACTCGGCCAAACATGGAAAATTCGATCATATCTGGTATGGACCATTCAAAGTTGTAGCCTTTGAAGGGAAGAACTCATTTTTGCTAGAAAATTTGGACAGCAAAATCCTCAACTCCCCTATCAATGGGCGTTATCTTAAGCATTATATGCAATAAACGATTTCCAAAATACCATTTTATATACCAGTTTGTGTTTTCTCTCTTTTACAATTTTAGGTAAGTCTTACTTCCACTGCAAATAAAACAAGTTAGTGATTTTAAATAATTTACTCATCGAATGCTATGACTAGTAAAACCCTGACACTCTTCATATTGTGTTTACACAGGATTTTTTTCGATATCTCAAACATTATGAAGGAGACAAACAAGTGGTTGTATATCATAAATATTGGTTATCCCGAAACAGGTGATAAATAAATAATTTACTTAGATGAGAGCGAAATGGCGAATCAAAGGTATGAGTCCTTGAATTATTTATATTTCCAAAGAATATCACCTGGCGCAACAACAGTCTTATGTGTATAAAGATACTCGCTATATGTATTATCACAGGAATGATTTGTCAAAGTAAATCACAAAAGAGATCATTTGGATAAACTTAAAGTAAATGGAAAAAGAAGAAATAAAGTGAACTCAGAGAACATTTTTCAAGATTCAGGTTTGCGTTATAAAAACCACGTTTATGAAATCTGAAACCCCTCTCTCACCCCATTCAAATATTTGGTATTATTCCCCATGACTCCGTATGCCTCCCCATGGCCTCGAAAGAGGAAGGAGGGGTCACACTTTACCTCTAAAATATGACAAACGAATCTTTAGAAAAAGGGCAAGTCCTCATGGCTCCTCGAGCTCCTACTGAACAAAAGTATGTATAGGCTAATCCTAAATCTCTTAGTTTTTTAACAGGTCTTAAATGATTAATCTTGCTCAGAAGAAAGTCCCTGGAAATAAAAATAAAAAAATCCTCCATAAGTTTCTTGCATACTAATATGTTTTGAAGCTCAAAACAAGACTTGTCCAGAGTAATCAAAGTGAGTTAACATACCTTTGTTGCAAAAATTATTAACAGATATCGCCCCTAGTATGCTTTATAAAAATTGATTTCCCCCACTTCATGTTCTAAAAAGAAAGTATAAGACAGATGGTGAAAGGAAATTCACAAATGATTGCCCCCATCTAGTCCAAAAAAGAGATTATGAAAGGAAATTCATTAAATGATTTCCCTCATCTCGTCATTTAAATGCAAAGTTACAAACCGAAGTGGTGAAAGGAAATTCAATAAGGGAATCAAATAACTTCACTGGGGTACTAAACAGGCTCACTAGCAGCGAGGAAATGTCTAAGATATTTGTAAGGCTATTGTACATGAATTATATTGCACTCTGGTAACCAAGTTTCTTTTGGACTAGATCTACATCCCAAGTACACGTAGGACTCCCTGATTAAAAAGCACCGAAATTAATTTGGCTTGATGCAAGAAAGATTGACAGAACCTGTTAGAAATCCTAAGGTTGTTTTGATTATCTTAAGCAGATCTGAAGTCAGTTTTAAGGAAGAGTAAGTCATCGAAGGACCTAAAATTGAGATTAGTAAACGATTAAGTTTTGAAATCTTTCATAGATAAATATGAAACCTCAGATTCTCTCTGTAACCTCTTTCTAAAAACGTTTCAAAAAAACAAAGTAATGACTCCATTTACCCAATAAAGGCATGTGGTCTATTGTTCTTCTCATCCTATAGGGAGATGAGATCCCTAGATGGAGCCTATGTTGGAACACATATGTATTTTTGAAATGCTCCAGTTACCAAAAAGTTGAAGCTGCCCATTCTTTCAAATAAAAAAAATGATAACCATAAACCTCAAATCTCAGATTTCGAGATTTTGCAGATATAACGGTTATACGTATCAAAGCTCCCAATGTCCCAACATGTGAAATAGCAAAGTCGGGTTAAGTTTAATCACAATCATCGAAACTTTGAGCAGTGATTATTATCATTTTAATGCATCGCTCTTTCACGATTCGGGATTCATGCCTCAAGCAACCTTCGAGTGTCCAATGTACAAAGTCATGAAAGCGACTTAAGATAAACCTGGTTAATTACAATACTAATGATAATTAATGTTAGTTAATTATCGTGACTTCGCGAATCAGCGGTTTTACCTTAGAACGAAAATTTTGTAATCCTGATACTTGAGGTCGCGAGATTTATAAACTAATCGCAATAAATTAAGAACTTAAGTCTAATCTAAGTTAATTAACCAAAACAAAATATCGCAAATTTGGGGTTCATGGCCCAAGACTAGGAATAAAAACGTCCGAGACTACGAACGCCAAAAAAGGATTAAGAACTAATTAAGATTAATTAAAGGATTAAACTGGATTAATTAATATCTTAAACAACTTTAAACCTGTGGAGCTTACGGGTAAAGAATTAAATGTTTCTATGATCATCCCAAGTCAAGAAATATCAAACACTTATGGAATTTATGAGTGAATTAGGGAAATGATTGAAAGTAAGATCTTTCTTCATTTGAAAATCTTTCTATTAAAAGAATTAAATGTTGTGTCAGCAAGGACCCGCACAAACTCTAGGCAAAATAATTACCATCATTATTTGAATTTCATTCTAGTTTCACAGAGTGAGTTTAGCGAGATAACCATTGTTTGTATTTTCATCCTCTCTGACAGGAACTATAATCTCGATATTTTACATCATGGATCCATGGAAAATGCCCAAAGTAGTTGTGAACATTTAGGTCAGAATTCAGCTATTTTTTATGATACCTTGCCAAGAAAGATCGACACAGTCAAAACATGGACACGGGTTTTCAACATGTTGCAATACGAGTTGATAAACTGCCCAGATGACTCGAGCGACAACAAGAAAGATGACTTTTATATCAAATACAAAGTGGTCTCTTAGTCATAACTACAAAACATAGCAACAAGGCCGTGGATTTTCCCCTATTGTGATATGGTTAAATGGGCGTTGGACCACGTAGATGTCCCGACTAGGACAATATCTAACACGCAGAAGGTGGTTGTTGGGACATTTAGTCTGGAGCATCTGCAGGCGATGTACAAATTACCCCCCACACCTAATTTTACTTACAATTCTGAAATCCTAGAGGGTTTTAAAAAGAAAGAATGGGAGAAATTTGGAAAAAGCTTATCCGACCTGATCAAAGATTGGTGCTCATGCCCTGAAAAGTTCAGAGAAAACACTCATGGAATATCTGTAATCCCTTCGTTACAGCCACAATTTATGTATGTAGGGATGATGGTATGCATGCTTTATGGGAGAGAGAATATTGGGCATTTTTTGCTCCCATGGGTACCACTTATCCACATAGTAGCAGAGGGGTACTCTTTCGACTGGGCTAAATTGTTGTCAAACAGTCTGTCCAGCCAAGTTACACAATATCAAGCACAAAGGGAAAGCGGGAAAGAAACTTCATTTTTAATGTCTGTGTACATTATGGATGTCATTTGCTTCATGACACCTATTCCATTAATGAGCTGGAGTTGGACTCCAAATAACACAAAGCCTATTCATGTGTACCACTCCAAACTCTGGAAAGATAATGCCAAGGACTTCCTCTATGATATTTTCAACTGTGTAATGGAACCAATGCATGTCGTTATCTATGACCATCAACCTCCCAGGATTTCAGATAAATTTGTGGCAAACTTAAACAACATGGAAGACCGGTACCTAGAAGAACAGTTCTCGTATATTAGGGTTTTTGGTTTCTCTGTTCCCCCTTATGCCCTACCGTTATTCATACCAGACAAGCTAGTATGTCGAGAAATCACTAGACAAACTGTGCTCGGCGGGATAAGAAAAGAAATCAAAGGAGTTTAGAAAAAGGTATGGCTGTCTTTTCCCATACACATTGGTACATATTCTTTATTAGATTTCGGCCATGCCAAAGTAGAGGCCGCAACCTTAGAGGAAATGAAACTAGTAGACATTGAATTTAAGAAACATGATCCTCATAGGGTCATGGGTAACCATATGGCAAGTTGTGGTCTAAAACAATATGAGCACAAACATTCCCCCATGAAGAAATGTTCTAAGGAGTGAGATCCTACTCATAAGTCTTAAGTCAAGTTCGAGCTCTGCTGCCCAGAGAGATGGTCGATTTCTACAAATTCCAAGAACACCGGAGAAGTGGCCTTTCCAAATTTTTGCAAGGAAAAAACTCAAAACCTCCAGGCACACAACAAATAGAAGCCCAAGGTTCAACGGATACAAATCCTGACAAAAAAAAAATCCAGGAGAATACAGAGGAAACTAAGACCTTGGAACAGGAAACCGAGATCCCAAACCGAGAGGAAAAACTCCTAGGGACATATACACTAGTTAAATAGGTCAAGGATCAAAGAGATACCCCTTCAAAATGGGTAGGAGACACACCCTTGTCTCCATCAAATGAAATGGCCAGAGATGCTCTCATGAAACAAGCATCTAAAGAAATCAACAATCCCATTCCATCTATCACGCCCTTACAATTTAAAAAGGGGAACTCCAATGCAGAGATAATATTTAAAGAGGATTTAACACCTATCTCTATAGAAGAATTACCTCCTAGTGATTTATTTTTTAGTAAGAAAATGAAGGCCATGGTGAAGAAAGAAACATTCCAAACGACAGGTGCAACAACTAAGAAATACATAATACTAATGGATGGAGAAGCCCTATAAGAGGAAGAATTCACCGATGAGATAGAAAAAACCTTGGAGGCTTATGCAACAACCAACCAATATTCAGTTGGAACCTTCAAGGAATGACTCAAACAAAAATACATGTTAATCAACAAATTATAGACTCAGATGGCAATTGTAGAAGAAAATGCCAGGAATGATGCATGTAAAAACCTTGAACAAGTTAGAGCAGTTGATCAACAGAAAATTGAACAGGTCAAATCTAATCTTGAGAAAATACAAGAGTCGGCTCAGACAGGTCAAGCACAGGTAAGTCAACAAGAGGAGTTAATAAAACAACTACAATCTAAATTAAATTCTACTAAAATATAGGTCCTAGATGTAGCGACATTTCGAACTCAAGACACAGAAATACTAAAGAAGATAGAAGAAGCTCAACAAAGTCTACTTACTAAAGTATAAATCATCCAGGATCACTTTAAGTTGATAGATCAAGCCTTAGAAAGAATCACCTTAAGAGAGATATAAGCTAAGGTGGCTCGAAGTACTTTCCAGGACACTATCATATCAACGACAAAAGAGGAAATGGTCATCGCTTCTAGATTATCCATTCGAGAAAAAACCAGAAGTAACATCCTGTTAAAAGCATGGGATCATAATCTACCAGAGAAAAAAAAATGGCTAAAGAGGTGAGAGACTCTTATGAAGAAACATTTGGCCTAATAAATAAAAAATTGTTGGATCTCGATAAGGAGAATAGCTTTGGAACTTTGGGGAAAATTAACATAGTTAAACATCTACTAGATATCAAGGAAAATGTGGAAAGAGATCAAGTTGAACTATGTTAGGTAAAATAGGTCGATATTTCCCAGATAGATAAATGGTTGATAAAACCAAACCTATAGTTATCGTCTATCATTATAGAAGACATGAAAATAGGAGAAAGACTTCCACAGTTGGAAAGGAGGTACTACACTTTCGAAGCAAATGACGAAATTGAACTTGCCAAGTTGATAGCCCAATTGGTAGAAAAGTGTGTCAATTGTATTGAACATGGGAAAGGGAAGACTTCTGGAATCTAGTAATACAATTGATTATTCCACCCTATTTTGGAGCTAGAGGACAAAGAAAGGAAAATGCCCCACCAGCATGAAGGAAGACAAAGGACAACTAAGTGAAGCGTTTCATCTTTTCATTTGTAATCGAAACTTTTAGAATGATAGAATTCAAAACATTTTAATCTAGTATAAATATACATTTTGAAAAAGAAACAGAGGCTGCTTTTTTCCAATTGTAAAGGAGAAGAATCTCTTCACTGAGAATTAATACAAATGCAGGCCATAGATTCTACATCTCGTCTATTATGAGTTATGTGTTCTTTGTCTTTTCATTTTCCAACATACTTTCATATATTTTCTTTGATGAATGCAAATCACAATTTAGTACAACCTCTGGCGTGGTTATGTTATATTCAGTAATATATTAACAAACAATTTTTCCTCTGTATTCACTATTAGTTAATAAAAGACCTGCATGTTAATTAGATACTATATTTTATACTTCATTGAAGATTACGTCAATCACTTTCTTCTTTTGTTACAAAGTAAGATTCTTCATATTTTGATGCTTTGCTTTGATTAGCAGATTTATGTTTTTCTTTCCATTCATTCTATATTTTGATTTTTAACTCAGGTACAAGAAACATCCTCTGAGATGTTATAATATTAATTCATTTTTAAAAGAACTTTTCTCTGTTATTTATGTGGTGAAAGGAAAACATTGAAACCTTTTTCCTCATTTCCTAATGCCTGACATTATACTTATAGCCTTAGTATAAAATTAGGAACAACAAGATTCTTGTAGGGGAGGCATGATGGTGGACGTGAACGCTAACGAAGTGATTGGCGTGCTTGGCATGGAAAAGAAGATGAGAGATGGCCAAGTGGACATGAAGGGAACAAGGAGGCAGAGGGAAGGTTTTGGTGGAAGAACGAGGTGGGGATGGTCAGTCCATGTGAAGGTGACGTGGGAGACAAATGGAAAGAGGTAAGAGGGTAATTCATGAAGTGGGAGAGTGAGTGGAGTATGGGTGTTCGATAGCGAAAGGTGGAAGGAAGCGAGAGATGTGATAGACAAATGAGAGAGGATGAGTGGAAAACAAGTGTCAGCGGGAGACAAGGGTGGGTGGTAAGCAGTCTACTCGGAGGGGGGGTGGGGTGGTAAGTGAGAAAGGTTGGGGGGGGTCCAACTTAACAATAAGGAGACACGTTAGTGGGGGGACCGTGCCCTAAAACCACTAACTCGGACCCCCCGCCCTCTAATTAAAGGAAGAATGTCCAGGGGGGTCTGATATGGGTTGTGCACCGTAGATCTGAGTGCACCAAGATCAACTGTCTGGATCTGCACACTCCTTAGCATGACACGCCAATCCATAATGACATCAAAACCTTATGATATGACCCATTTTGAGGGTTTTTAGCCCCCTTTCCGTCAATATTTCTCCATGGGGATATTTCCTAAGGGAAAAAAAAAACCCACAAACATATGTGTTAACATTAGTCTCCATGGGGGATAAAGTCCTCACTCCAAGGCTCTAAGAACTCCTTTTGTATCTCTAGTTCCTTAGTGTTGGATTGTGGAGTCATGCTCTGAGATACAGACAACTAACACTATTCTACTTATAATCAGAAAACAAACACACATGCTCTAGGGAGATTATTTATGTACAACCCTGGACTAACTGATATTTTACAAAAGGCTAGGTGAAAGAAAAATTCCACCACGACCATTCAGATTGTCGGGTCAAATGATTATTTTCTTTGTTATAGCTGATCCACAAAAAACTAGGGAGATATGATAGAAGAACGAGAACATGGATTGGAACACTGAACATACCCCCAAATGACGACAAGGTGAATAATTTTACAGGCTCGAAGGCCTTTTGAAAACACAGCTCGATATATTGACCCACTGGGTCACAAAATTTATAACCAGAGTGGATAAACTAGCAAGAAACTAATTCATGTCCTTCATCGTGACCCACCCGTCGTGTGATGTTCTCATAGTGCACAGGGGGGTGGAAAACTTATGCAGGTTGGCCGATACCAGGAGATACCTACTCAATTATAGGTCCTGGATAAGAGATAAACTGCCCACTAAGCTCCTCCTTCACATGTTGCTCTGTGTTTTTTTCAAGTCTAGGATAGCTGATTTCCACCCAATGTTTTTCCTTAGTTAATAAAGGAAAAGTTTTTATAGTGTGGTCTTGGAAATATTTCATAACACCATACTCACCTGTGAGTATGGGTGAAGTAATGCAATTTGAAAATTTTAGAAAATCTAAAACATATGAATCCATGTATATGGCCACAAGGTTATGTATAACGTGAAAGAATTCTGGCTTCTTTGGAAAACCAAGTTATTCCTCTGTAAATGCCTCTCTACTTGTAAATAAAATACTTCCCTATTCTTTTGAAAACAACTCTTGATCACCAACAGTCGTAGTCTCTTCCTCATAAGAATGATCAGAAGATAATGGTGCAACAAGATTTAAAATGCCATAACTATGGTTAGTCAATAATGTATAGTTATCTATGCAATCAACCACTGCTACATGCTCAAAAATTTTTGAAAACTGATCGTAAGATGGACATGCAGTCCTACCCAAAGAGTCTGCAAATTTTGAAGAAGTTGATTCCAACTGTGAATCATACCTACCTCCTTGTTGTTGTTCTAGATCTGATCCATACTCATAATATTCTTGCTCAGAATCTAAACACTACTACATATTGTAAAAATTCCGACGTTTTATTTGCGGCATTATGGACAAAATTGTGCATATTGTCGCAAAATAGAGGAAATTTATAAAAAAAAAAATCATGTTGCCCGATAACGTCGCTCTTGCCACGTTAACGTCGCTCTTGCCACGTTAACGTTGCTCTTGCCATGTTTTCCACTGGAACGTCTCTCTTGCCACGTTTTCCACTGGAACGTCTCTCTTGCCACGTTTGTGAAGATGTATGTCGCAATTGCCACGTTAACGTCGGTCTTGCCACATTAACGTCACTCTTTCCACGTTTTCCACTGGAACGTCTCTCTTGCCATGTTTTCCACTAGAACGTCACTCTTTCCACGTTTGTGAAGATGTATGTCGCAATTGCCACGTTAACGTCGGTCTTGCCACGTTAACGTCGCTCTTGCCACGTTTTCCACTGGAACGTCTCTCTTGCCACGTTTTCCACTGGAACGTCACTCTTGCCACATTTGTGAAGATGTATGTTGCAATTGCGACATTTTTGAAGATGTATGTCGCAATTGCGACGTTTTGGAAACTAGGTTTTCCCCTCCAACAGTCACCTTAGTATGTTCACCAAGTCAAAATACCAACGGTCACTTAGGACTTTTTTACGTCGGAATTGCGACGTTACAAAATCTATAAATATGTTGCATTTAACGGATGTTGCGACAAGTTTTCTATAATAATGACGCTTCAAAAACAGTTGGGACAACTTCCAACACCTCCTCAATTACAACTTGACCTCCTTCATGCTTCATCACCATTTATATGAAGTGATACTTATTATTAGTGCTAGGTATATAATCAACGCCATAATTTTTAGAAGAGTTCAAACTACTAGAATA
>ML782912.1:1226312-1238131 GCA_009831015.1 Picea engelmannii
TCATATCTTTATACATTATAGGTACAAAGTTATGATTACTTCAAGTTAGGGTTGTTGACTAATCCAAAACTAGGCATGTGAGACTAAAGAAAAGTTTGATGAAAATGCTAGTCTCTTGTTGTTAAAGTTAAGGAAGGTTTGTATAAATTTGATCATATACACCAGGTCTATTACAGAGCTCCAAATTAGATTTGGATGATGAAATTGATGAGGGATTTTGGTTGAGGTACATGTTGAGTACATGGTTAAGACAAGTAGGTGATGAGTTGGCACATACATGAGGTGTATAGTTGATGATGTTGGTACATATTGACCAGTCATAGTTGATGAGTAGTTGACACATTATTAGTACATACTTGGTACATGGTTGGATTCACTTGTTTATGGTACAGGTTGATTACAGGTTATCTGGTATAGGTTGGTGCATGGTTGATGCACTTGTTTATGGTAGAGGTTGATTACAGGTTGAGGTAGAGGTTGATGCATGGTTGATACATGGTTCAGATTTATTGGTATAGGTTTTCAGTGGTATATCTCACAGTGATAGTGTGACAGTGGTTCCATCATTCTACTTCTACTTCAAGGTGGCAGGATGGGACAAGGACAAGTGGTTGTAGCCACCTTTCAGTTGTAGCCGGAGAACATAGGGGGTTGTAGCCTCCTTATGGTTGTATCCAGAGAATTGGGGAGTTGAAGCTTCCCTCATGTTGTAGCCTAAGAAACTAGGGGGTTGGAGCCTCCTTTTAGTTGCAGCTGGAAAACAAAGAAAATTGTTGCTTCCAATGAATGTAATTCTTCAAGACATAGAAGAAAAAGAATTATGTGGTTTTCTCCCAATTCGGGTTTCCACATAAAACACTGGTGTACTATGTATCTGTATGATTGCTCATTTGTTCATTTCTTATTTACTCTACAGTTATTGGATGATAATTCTAGATTGATATAACACTTGGATTATATGGTTAAAAANAATCCAACAATTGGTATCAGAGCGAGGTTCCTTCAGGAAATAGTTTAACCATTGGAAGGACATCATGGATTATTATGAGAATGGAGTACCAATGTTTAATGGTCATAATGGTTTTAAGTATGAGATGTGGAGCATAAGGACAAAATTATTTTTACAGGAACATGGACATTATATTTGGCTATCGGTGGTTACATGATATGATAGTTCAAAAAGGGAAAAGACTGCAGCCAAGAAGGAATTGAATAAGAATAAAATAATAGCAATGGATTTCATCTGGGAAGGATTACCTAAACCGGTAAGAGAAAAGTTTGGTAAAGTTTCATCAGCCAAAGAATTTTGGGATAAGTTACATGACATATATTATTCACCCATCACAGATTCAGAAAATGACAAAGAAGATGCAGATACAGAACAAGAAGAAAGATGCTCATCATGTCAGATAGATTCATAAGAGGAAGAGTATGATGAAGTAGAAGATGATTACAAAGAAAAATTGATCGGTGCAATTAAATATCTAAAGAAATAAAGAGAAGAAAACATGTCATCCAGTAAATAATTGATGAAGCAAAAGCTAAGTGTTGAAGGTTCCGAAAAGGATTAGAAAGTCATCAAGAATTTAATAGCTCAATTTGAAGAGGCCAGAAGAATTGAATAAACTTTAGAATATCAAAATAAATGTTTAGAAGACAGCATAGCAGCACAAAAGGAAGAACCAAAAAAGAGAGAAAAGATATTGATGGATGATCTCAAGGAAAGAACCAATGACTTAAACCAACTTGAGGAAGATTTTGGTCAAGAAGAGAGAAGATTGGAAGAAGAAATAGTTGCATTTAAAATCCAACTTGAAGAAGCACAGAGAACATAAGAGGTTATGAAGTCTCAAATAATGAAGAAAGAAGAAGAGGTTGAGAATCTTGAAGAAGAATTTGTCACACTAAGAGTCAAAATCGTCAAGCTCAACAAGAAATTTGAAGAGACAGAAACATCCACATGAGTTGTAGAGAATGAAGAGAAGCACTCTACGTTGCTAGAAAAGAAGAATGAAGAAAATATAAAGAGTTATACAGAATTACTCAAAGGAAAGAATCATGGTCAACCGGAATCTAAGAAAACTATTGAAGATACATCTTCAAGAATACCATCCATGTTCAAGCCATAAAGAAGCTTCAATCATGATCGTGATCAGTCAAGGAAAAAATTCAAAAGGACTATGCCACAAAGAATATCATTCATTCCGAGGTATGAAAATTTATTTTATGATCATTATTTTTATTGTACTAACTTTGGACATAAGGTTACAGATTGCAGGGATTATAAAATAAATTTTCAAGTAGACCGTGCCTATGTGGTTGCACGTAACATTGAGTGTTACAAATGTCATAACTATGGACACATAGACGGTGATTGTAGAAGCATGATCGATACTTCCATGAAAGAGAATACTGATATCAAATATAAGAAAGTATGGATAAGAAAACAGGAAGAACAAGTGAACAAAGATCAAGTACTAGACATCACAAGACTGACAATAAAATGAGATGAAGAAAATTCTACAGAGAAAAGGAAAGAAGTCAGATACAAAAAGGTTTGGAAAATAACTGAAAGAAAGAACGATAGGTAAATAAGGAATAGGTTCAAGAGATTGTACTTCCAGACATTGTAGTGAAAGATGAATCCACAGATAGAAAGAAAGAAGTCATAGTTCAGAGAGATAATGAATCTACCAATGAAGATGATGATGAATACACATCAGAGCAGGAATTGTTCTGAGCCATTCGGCTTAGATACTCCCAAGTAATATGAATATTAGACAGGGGGAGTCTATGCGATAGCTGTGACAGACCAAAGAACCATCCTTCGAATAGCTTGTAGATTTTGAGAAGATAGATTCAGAGCAATCAGTTAGCAGAAATACAATTTTATAGTGTAATGTTAAATGGGTTAGCATTATGGAAAGTTGTGCAAGTAGAGTCTTGGACAGTATGAACAGATATGGATTTGTAAGAACACTTAGTAGGTTTCGATAGATATATGATAGTGGACGAGAGAATGGATTCATATATTGGTTCAAAGAGTGGTTCAAAGACAAAGGAACATTATCTTAATGGATGATAATTACACAGGAAATGGCTCAAACAATGCTAATGGATTACAAATTGATAGATATTTTTTTGAAACAGGTAGTGCATACATCAGTTCACATTCAAAATAGAGTAATGCTCAAAACAACACTGACAAAACTCCCTAGAAGCTATGGAAAGGAAGACTAGAAAATGTGAAGCACTTCAGATTTTTTGGAAGAAAATGCTACATCAAAAGAGAAGATGGAAGAATGGGAAAGTTTGAATCTCGTGTGGACAAAGGAATACTTGTTGGTTAATCAAGTACAAGGAAAGCATACAAGTGTTACAATATAATATTAAAAAAAGTAGTGGAAATCATCAACATAATAGTTGATGAAACAGGAAGACCAAAATCAAAAGGAAGAAGAAAACAAATCAATGGAACAACTTTTCGAAGAAGAAGATGAAAACGAAGTAGAAGAGGAAGATGAAGATGAAGAGAATCCGACAGAAGAAGAAGAGAAATTTCAACAAGTATCTCCAAATACACCTAGAAAATGAGTACAGAAGAATCATCCTTCAGATCAGATCATTGGAAACAAAGATGCAGGAGTTGAGACTAGAAGAAAAATCCATTCACTAGAACAAACACACCTAACACTCTTATCTATAATTGAACCAAACTATTTTGAAGAAGCCATCAAGGATGAATTTTGGAATAAGGCCGTGGATAAAGAATTGGATCAAATATAGAAAAATGACACTTGGGAAAGATACCTTTGCCATTGATGACAAAGGGGGAGAGATTTATCAGATGTAGAAGATAGAGGTAGGGTTCCAGGGGGAGAAAATTTATTAGATGAAGAGGATAGAGCCATGGTTCCAAGGGGATGATGAGTGATATGATTTCAGTATTGCATCAGAGTGTTTCCATCAATGCCAAAGGGGAATATTGTTGACTAAGGTTGGTTTTCATTGATGTCAACCCTTGAAGAAAGCCCCGTAGCACAAAGGTTTGGGTAATGGACCCAAGATTGTTTGATGTAAATATGACTCATTAATTGTTTTTCATGGTTGATAAGAAGTAAATATGGATGAACTCCAAAGTGGTCCCCTTATGGTGAAATCCCTCACAGGAAGATGCTTTGCGGAGTAAGAGAAACCATGCTTAATTATGGAATAATGCGATGAAGGATAGTGAATTTTTTAGGGAAACTATCCTATATGGATAGTTCTTGTCATGCCATTTTCAGTGGTATGTGGAACATCACAAACTTTTCATGGTTAGAGAGTTATGGCCATGAGAAGTTGGAGACCCCAGGTTTGGGTAATGGACCCAAGTTTGTTTGATGCGTAATGTTATGAGTTATGATATATTTTCAGATAATACTATTCTATATGGATGGTACATGTCATTCCATTTCTGTTGGTATGTGAAACGTCACATAACTCCTCACAGTTTGAGAGTTATGGACTTACGAACATGGAGGACCCTCATATGTCATCTAGAAGCCCCAAAAGGTCAAAGTAGTCAAAGTGGTTTAAGAGATTTTAAAAGGTAAATAATAAAGTGAAGTAATGAGTGTATTATAATTCAAATTGAATAAAAAATAAATTATTTCAATAATAAATTTAATGGAGAAATTTGAAGTGGGTTAACCCTAAAATAAGGAAAGTGGGGCCAAGTGACCTAGAAGATGTTTTTAAAGAAGCTACTTGAAGAGTATAAATAAGAGGAAAGGCTCTCTAATTTAAGATAAACTTGAGAATATTGAATATATATATGTGTCTGAGGTAACCAAGGATATCTAAGCCGAAATTCTGAGGGAAGGTGAAGAAAAGAAGGCCGAAATGCAAGGAAGGATAAATTATTTTGATTGTGCTTTCTAAGGTATGTTATTTATAGGTCATCTCACCAATTTCGCTATAACATTTTTTTCTATAATGATTCATACCATGAAATTCCTATTCCAATGAGAAAACATATCCAAGTATCTGTGGTAAAAAATTCATCTTGTGGGTTGTTGTATTTTGGGAGTTACACTCCGTGGAAAATAGGGTTTGTGGCTAGTCCTGAAACTAGTCAAAAAAATGTGTTTCGGGTAAAAACGTCATAACTTATTCATAACAGATCCAAATTTAGTGAGAAAAAATGTTTTAGTTAGGGTACAATATTTAGTATTCTTTGTAACATTTTCAGATCATTTCAACAAATATTCCATGCGGGGCACGCTCTACAAGGCCGCTCTCTAGAATAAGACAGAATTCAACAAGGTATGCCATTTTTTCTATAAATCCTTTTATGAGAGGTTCCAAGTAGTGAGACGTGGAGGAATTTCACAAAACACACTGAAGAACATTGTGTATCAATTTCATATATTTATACATTACATGTCCAAAGTTATGATTACTTCAAGTTAGGGTTGTTGACTAATCCAAAACTAGGCATGTGAGACTAAAGAAAAGTTTGATGAAAATGCTAGTCTCTTGTTGTTAAAGTTAAGGAAGGTTTGTAGGAATGTGATCATATACACCAGGTATAAAATAGAGCTACAAATCAGATTTGGATGATGAAATTGATGAGGGCTTTTGGTTGAGGTACATGTTGAGTATATGGTTAAGACAAGCAGTTGATGAGTTGACACATACATGAGGTGTATAGTTGATGATGTTGGTACATATTGATGAGTCATAGTTGATGAGTAGTTGACACATGATTGGTACATACTTGGTACATGGTTGTATTCACTTGTTTTGGTACAGGTTGATTACAGGTTATTTGGTACAGGTTGGTGCATGGTTGATGCACTTGTTTACGGTACAGGTTGATTATAGGTTGAGGTACAGGTTGATGCATGTTGATGCATGGTTTAGATTTATTTGTACAGGTTTATAGTGGTATATCTCACAGTGATAGTGTGACAGTGGTTCCATCATTCTACTTCTACTTCAATGTGGCATGACAGGGAAAGGACAGGTGGTTGTAGCCACCTTTCGATTGTAGTCGGAGAACATAGGGGGTTGTAGCCTCCTTCTAGTTGTATCCATAGAATTGGGGAGTTGGAGCTTCCCTCATGTTGTAGCCTAAGAAACTAGGGGGTTGGAGGCTCCTTCCATTTGCAGCTGGAAAACAAAGGAATTTGGTGCTTCCAATGAATGTAATTCTTCAATACATATAAGAAAAAGCATTACGTGGTTTTCTCCCGATTTGGGTTTCCACGTAAAACAATGGTGTACTGTGTATGTGTATGATTGTTCATTTGTTAATTGCTTATTTACTTTGCAGTTATTGGATGACAATGCTACATTGATATAACACTTGGATTATATGGTTAAAAATGATTAAATTTCTCTATTACTAATTCAACATAAGGGGACCACTTTGGAGTTCATCCATATTTAGTTCTTATCAACCATGACAAAAGACTAATGAGTCATATTTACATCAAACAATATTGGGTACATTACCCAAACATTTGTGCTACAAGGCTTTCTTCAAGGGTTGACATTAATGAAAACCAACCTTAATCAACAATATCCCCCTTTGGCATTGATGGGAACACTCTGATGTAATACTGAAATCATATCACTCATGCTCCCCCTGAAACCATGTCTCTGTCCTCTACATATGATAAATATGCCTCTATCTTCTACATCTGATAAATCTCCCCCCCCCTTGTCATCAATGGAAAATGTATTTTTCCATCCAGGGATACTCCCCCTGACAGAATTGTCCTGTTATGGTGCTTCCTCATGTACATCTAAGACATATAAGATAAGCAATCAAAAAGCATTCAAAAGGAATTCATTTTGGAGTAGAAATAACTCCAAGTATTTGACAAAGATATTCAAAGGCTTCCCATGGAAGTGGTTTTGTAAAGATGTCTACCACTTGTTCTTTTGTTCCCACATACTCAACTCTGATGTTCTTTCATGCTATCTGTTCCTGTAGAAAGTGATACTTGATTGGAATGTGCTTCATCTTGGAGTGCATCATCGGGTTTTTTGAGATACTAATGGCACTTGTATTATCACAATATATCAGAATGGGCTCATCATACTCAACCTGTATATCTGTCAAAGTTTGTTTCATCCAAAGAACCTGTGTACAACATGTTGTTGCTGCAATATACTCTATCTCGGCTGTAGATAGAGATATTTGTGATTGTTTCTTTCTTAGCCATGATACCAAACACTCACCTAAGTAGAACGACGCTCCACTAGTGCTTCATCGATCATCAATAAAACCTACCCAATATACATTTGTGTATGCAATAAGTGATAGATCTTTTCATTTGGATATCTTAATCCAAACTCTTCTGTTCCTTTGAGATATCTGAAGATCCTCTTTACCGCTAATACATGTGATTCTGTTGGTGCTGCTTGAAATTATGCCACCTGTCTAACTGCTTGCATCAAATCTGCTTTGGATGCTGTCACATATAGTAGGTTGTCAATCATTGGCCTATATTGCCTCTGATCTGTAGACTTCGAATCATCATTTTTTCTCAACTTACAATTGGTTTGCATTGGAGTGATAACTGGTTTGCAATCTTCCATTCCGAACCTCTTTAGCATTTCTATGATATACTTGGTTTGAGAAATAAAAATTCCTTGGTTTCTTTGACATATCTGAAGTCTCAAAAAGAAGGATAGTTCTCCAAGTAACGACATTTCAAATTTATTTTGCATGTCTTTTGCAAATTTCTGGCTTAACCTGTCATCATCACTACCAAAAATAATATCATCAACATAAATTTCAATTACTAAGATATTACCTTGATTTACCTTGATGTTGAGGTTGTTGTCTGCACTTCCTTTTATGAATCCTGCCTGCTACATATACTTATCCAGTTTGAAGTACCATGCTCTAGGAGCCTGTTTTAGACAATACAAGGCCTTATTTAATTTACACACATAGTCTATGTTCTCTGACAACTGAAATCCTTCTGGTTGTTCAATGTAGACTTCTTCTTCAAGATCCCCATTCAGAAAAGATGATTTTATGTCCATCTGATATACTTTAACATTTTTGGAGCATGCATAAGCTAAAAGAAAACGGATTGCTTCCATTCTATAAATTGGGGCATATGTCTTTTCAAAGTTGATTCCTTCAATCAGTGCATATCCTTTACATACCAATCTAGCTTTGGTCCTTGTAACATGTCCATATTCATTCAATTTATTCCTGAAAACCCATTTTGTGACGATCACATTCTTATTCTTTGGTCTTGGAACCAATTCCCAAGTGTCATTTTTCTCTATTTGATCCAATTCTTCACCCATGGCCTTATTCCAAAATTCATCCTTGTTGGCTTCTTCAAAACAGTTTGGTTCAATTGTAGATAAGAGTGCTAGGTGTGTTTGTTCTGGTGAATGGATTTTTCTTCTAGTCTCAACTCCTGCATCTTTATTTCCAATAATCTGATCTGAAGGATGATTCTTCTGTACTAATTTACTAGGTGTCTTTGGAGATACTTGCTGAACTTTCTCTTCTGCTTCTGTCTGATTCTCTTCATCTTCATCTTCATTTTCTACTTCTTTTTCATCTTCTTCTTTGAAAATTTGTTCCATTTATTTGTTTTCTTATTCCTTTGATTCTAGTCTATCTGTTTCATCAATTGTTACATTGATGCTTTCCACAAATTTGTTTAATCTTAGATTCTAACACTTGTATTCTTTCCTTGTACTTGAATAACCATCAAGAATTATTTTTCCCACACGAGATTCAAACTTTCCCATTCTTCCATATTCGTTTTTGATGTAGCATTTGCTTCCAAAAACTCTGAAGTGCTTCACATTTCCTGGTCTTCCTTTCCATAGCTCGTAGGGAGTTTTATCAGTGTTGTTTCTGAACATTACTCTGTTTTGAATGTGAACTACTATATGCACTGCTTGTGTCCAAAAAATATCTGTCAACTTTGAATCCATTCTCATTGTTCGAGCCATTTCTTGTATTGTCCTGTTCTTTCTTTCAACAACTCCATTCTGTTGAGGTGTCCTAGCAACAAAGAATTGCCTTTTTATTCCATGATTGCTACAGTAGTCCATAAATTCCTTTGAGGTGAATTCTCCTCCATTATCTGATCTTAAGCATTTGATTCTTGAATCCATCTCATTTTCAACCATTTCCTTGTAGATCTTGAAATTTGCAAAATCTTCTGACTTGTTCTTCAGAAAAAAAAACTGCAGTCATTCTTGTATAATCATCAACTAATAACATAAAGTATATCTCACCTTTTAAGACTTTTTTTGTAGTTGGTCCAACTAGATTAGTATGCACAATTTACAGTGGTTTTGTTGTTGAATATTCCTTTGATTTGAGCCTGGTGTTTGTTTGCTTTTTTTATTGGCAATGCTTGCATAAAGTGTTGGTTGGTTTCGTGATCTAGGGCATTTCTCTGTCTGCTTCTCTTTTGCTGACTTTGACAAGGTTATCAAAATGCATGTGACCCATTCTTCTATGCCATAGCCATCTTTCATCTTCCTTTCCTAGACAACACTTTTCATTTCCAATTTCGATTAATACATATATGTTGCTTGAAGTTATTGCAGTTGTAGTGACCAATTTCCATGAACCTTCTTTTCTTATCTCACACTTTTGTGAATCGAAAGTAACTTTATGACCTTGGTCACACATTTGACTCGCACTTAAAAGATTATGTTTCATATATTCTACTAGTAGAACATTTTCCTCCTTTTCATTCTTGTTCCCAATTCAGACTGTTCTTTTTCTAATGATTTTGGTTGAATCATCATTTTCGAAGGATACTGATCCATATCTTTCTTTTCGTAATGTAATAAACTTCTCTCTATCATCTATAATGTGTTTTGAACATCCACTATCAACATACCAACCACGTTTCTTTTGTTTATCTTGTAGAGTGATCGTGCATTCTTCATTGCTATACTGATCTTGCTTTCTTATCCATGTCATTTTCTGAGGTTCTTGTTTGTGACTCTGTTGAGGTTCTTTAGGAGGGACTGTCATTCCGCAATTTTTGGCCATGTGTCCAAAATTGTTACATTTGTAACATTCCACTTCAGTTTTTAAAGTTTCAAACCTGTTGTAACTTCTTCTCTGTGTTTCATTAGGTCTTCTTGAATAACCCCTTTGTGTATGACTCTCAAGGTAGTTATTGTTCCTATTGTTAGCTCTGCAATTTACAACTTTATGTCCAAAATTATTACATGCATAACATAAACCAAAAATTATAGTTTGATACCTGGTAGTTCAAGATCTTCTAAAAGGAGGTGCTCTTATGAATCCTTCTTCTTCTTGAGGCATGTCTATTTTTTGTTGATTCTGAAATCTGAATCTTCTCAGTGGAGGAGTGTCCCTATAATCTTCCTTGTATATCCTTTTATCCCCTTTGATTTTTTATGCATAGCTTTTTGTATTTGTTTCTTGCTTTGTTGTTTTGGATATTGATCCCTTTTCTGTCTGATTGTATCCAAGTCCGGACTTGTGAAGATGATATTTTTGACTGCTGAGAATGTCATCCAGAACTTTTGAGCTATTCTGCATATTTTTATTTTGAATATCCTTTCTTAGTGTGACAATATCTCCTTCCAGGTTTCCAATGAGCCTGCCCTTTCCTTATAGTTTTTCTTTGAGTGCTTCTTCAATTCTTTTAACTTCTTCTATTTGAACCTTCAATTTTGTGATCATTTTTTCTAGTTCTTGAGTGTGTTTTTTCTTATCTATTTCTGCTTGTAGTTTCTTGTTTTTCTTCTTTTCTCTTTTGATAACTTCTATGGAACTCATTAATTCTTCTCGGAAGTCAACTTCTGCCTATTCAATCTTTTCTTCATATGCTTCTTCATATTCTTCTTCGGAGTCTTCTACTACCATGAACAAAACTCTCCCTATTTCACTGTCACTGACTTCATATTCATCTGATGATGAGATGTCTTCTTTGGTGAAAAATATTTTCTTGAAAAATTTCTTTCTAGTTCTTTTACCTTTATATGTTTGTCTGCCTTTTGAGTAACCTTCATCATTTCTCTTTTTCTTATGAGGAAATTTGTTAGCAAAATGACCAATACCATCACAATTAAAACAAATTAAAGGAAGCTTACCTCTATACCTACCATTAGTTCCCTTGTTCAGTCTTGTGACGAAGTTGGCCACTTCTTCATCATCTTTCGAGACGTCGTTGTTGTTGGACAACTGAGAGGGGGGGGGGGGTGAATCAGTTGTTACTGTGCTTAAACAATTATGCTTCTTTTAAACTCTTTGCAGAAACAATGAAGGAAAATCACAATAATGCAGGGAAGTAAGCAATAGCATACTCAGCATCAGTCACACACATGTAATACACTGAGACATATATTTCCTAAGGAAACCCATAAAGGGTAAAAACCTCTTTTTCTTTATATGATAAGTAATAGTTACATTCTTTACATTATCATACATATGAGCACCAACTCATAATGAGGCTACAACCTCTGTTTTGCAAGCTGATACTTGCTGAGAGCACCAACTCTGTTTTCTCTAGCACCCACTAGAAGGAAGCACCAACTCCCTGGTTTCTCTAGCACCAACTAGAAGGAAGCACCAATTCCCTGGTTTCTCTAGCACCAACTAGAAGAAATCACCAACTCCCTGAGTTTTTCCATCACCAACTGGATGGAAGCACAAACTTCCAATCATACAGGCACCAACCTGTATAACAGAGAACAAGAGTTCTCCCTTGCACCACCCTGCCACCCTGGTTTCTCTGGCTGCAACCAGATGGAAGCTACAACTCCCTATGTTCAAGCACCCACTTGAACCTCTGAGG
>ML782912.1:1238181-1279814 GCA_009831015.1 Picea engelmannii
CCACCCTGCCACCCTGGTTTCTCTGGCTGCAACCAGATGGAAGCTACAACTCCCTATGTTCAAGCACCCACTTGAACCTCTGAGGACAACAATCCTCCCTAGCACCTCCCAACCTCCCTGAAATATTAATCTTTTCTACTGAAACTTATTACAGTGATATAATGTTCAACAATGGCTTACCAGTCTCATCACTGTTCTACTGCATTTTGTTTCTCTGTCTGCCTCATTGCCTTCCTGCACACATGACTTGCGCTATCTGTTCTTCTGCTTTTTATTCTTTGTGCGCCATGTCCATTCACTGCACAGATCCTCTTCTGTTCCATTCAGTTGTTGCACTCTCCTTCTTCTTCACACATGAATCACATTCAACAACAACAACCACAACAAAATCCAACAGCACCAACAACCGCTTCTCTTCTTTGTACCATGTATATATAGCTTCTGTGCATCTTGTGCATGCAATGTTCTCCATTCCTCTGCATGCTCATACCACACCTATATCCTCCACCTCTCGAGTGCTCTGCCTGATCATCATTGTGACTCTTCAGCTTCTCTGGTGGTTCACCCCATGTGTCTATCATCACTAGGTGTTATGTCGATATTCCTTTTTCTCTCTTTCAGTTGAGACTCCTCGTCTTCTCTGTTACAGTCGAGCTCACCCTCTTTGTTTCAGCTATAGGTGTCAATGCTCATCCATCTATCAATCCCTTCTAAGAATAGTCTTGCTTCATTGGACAAAGCTTGGAGACTCTTCATCTCCTTTGGCGATTACACAGAGGTCTCTTCAAATTCTATGGCAGATGCCATCAATGGTTTTTGGCAGTTTCATTGTGTCGTGCCTCAATAGCCCTTTGATCTCCTTCAATTTCATTCATATCCAGAACAACCAACCATACACAGTCTGTCTTATTTTCTTTTATACACACCTCCATGGAGGTTCCACTTCGCATTTCCTTAGGCAAAAGAAAGACAACTGTCCCAGCAACTGAAACACCAACTGATTCATAATCATGAATCCATTTCACTAACAGATTCATAACTGAGAGGTTAAATGTGAGAAAGAACAGTAACCTTCCGATCATATTCCAATTTATCTACGTCGTTGGATGAACTTTATTGACATTGCCTTTAAATCGGGTTTGGGCATTTCGACAATCCTATGCTGAGTGTCTCCACACTTCATTTCGCGATCTCCGATGTTCTGATATAGAACTTTTCTGCACTAGCTCCTTCTCCAATATGACTATGGTCATAACCAAGCGCCTATGCAAAAAGCGCTTTTTGCGATTTCGCATTTCATGAGTCTAGAGATGAGGCATCTCGACCCTCCAAGTTGTGATCCCCGATACCCTGAAATGGTGTGGGATCAACGGTCCTGATCAACACTTGATATGACGTCTCAAATCATGTTGTGATTTCACATATCGTGATTTCAACACTCTTGACGTTCAATGTTTTTGTCACTTCAAAGTCCTGATCCACAAAACTTTGAAAAGGAGCTTTATGGTGCTATGATATTTTTCCACGCGTCCTCTTGATCCAATGGTCCACGATTAAGTCGCGATTTTGCATATCGCGAAATCAGGATTCCTATGGTGAATGTTCTTTGAAAACTTCAACACTCAATCCTCGAAACCCCGAAAGGGACTTGGATCAACGGTCCAGATTCTATCTTGATTCATCGGCTGCGATTTAAGTCACGATTTTTCATATCACGAAATCAGGGTTCCTGTTGCATTGTTTCTTTGACATCTCCAACACGCGATCCTCGAAACTCCGACATGGTGTAACTTTGCTAACATCACATGTGTTAAATAACTACCACGTGTCACCCTGATTTGTGACTTACATGTGCTTGGCATGTTGAATCATCCTAACACTTGTCATTACCTGGTTGTGCCATGTGTTCCTAGATGATGTGGTTTGCTGACGTGAGTCAGATCGACGGTCCAGATGTGATCTTGATTTGATGGCTCAAATTAAGTCGCAATTTTTCATATCGCGAAATCAGGATTTCTGTGGATGATATTACTTGTCATCTCCAAATCTCAATCCCCAAAACTCTGACAGGGAGTTGGATAAACGGTCCACATAACCCCCTGAGATGGACGGTCCTCCTGCTATCGGGATTTGTGAGCCCTCTACTCCTTGAAATTTAAAGATCGTGCAGGTTTTCCTCGATCCAACAATGGTCGGACCCTGCGCTCGGATGTAATGCTTGAGATCTATCCTCCTCTTTAGTGCGCTCTTCTAGTCTATATTAAGATCTGACGCCCCTCATGCTATCGAGAATTTTGGATGGGATCCAACGATCAGAAATGCTTCACAGACTTTACGGGACTTCATCATGCTTAATAAAAGTTTAGATCAATCCTTGATTTGACGACTGAGGATTGTTGCATTTAGACAATTGTTGCGTTGCTTGTCTTCCTGACTATCACTGTGCTACTGATCATTGTTGTTGTACTCCAGCCATCATCGTTGCTATACTTGCCATCATTGACAAGCATACGCTGTGTGTAAAACATACCAAACATCCTCTGCACTATCTCTTCTGATCTTATAGAGGTTGCTCTGCAACGTCTTCCCAAAATACTTTTGGTGCCCATATGTTACATTCTTCCTGTACTCATGCCATCTTCATTGTTGTAATTTCCATCAATGACAAGATATGCTACCTGTTTAAACATTTCCAACAATCTCCACCTTTGGCATTGATGGCAACAAAGGCACCCAGATTCTTTTCTCCCCCTTTGACATCAATGTCAAAGAGAACATGCTCCCCCTGAGTTGTTGCAGTATTTTAGGAGGTATCGGATATTAAATCAATGCAAACTCCCCCTGACAGGATGGACTCTCTCATTTGAGGCCTGCAAAATATTTGTATCTAAACCAGAGTCTTCTCTTTCTGATTCTTGGACCTGTTCTTCTTTAGCTTCCGCTGTATCCTCTGTGGAAAACTAAAAAATTCTCACCTTTCTTACTAGGACTCCTTCATCAGCCTTTTCTTCTCATGAGTAGATGACTTCCCCTATCACTGTTATCTCTCTGCTTCTAACAATTTTCCCCCTTTGTTCCTACTTGAACACTGTGCAATTGTAGATTGTACTTTTTAAATAGCCCTTGGATCTCCCCATTGAATCTCATCGATCTCTATTACTGCAATTTTCATTTTTCTTCCATGATGCATTCAATCCAGGTCTTTTATGTCCATATTCAATCACAAGAGAAAACTGCTACACCCACTCTCACGCCTACTTTTCTTTCTCACAAATGAAGGACCTATATCAGGTTTATTAGGAGCACTGATTTCTACCTTGTTGAGTCCAATATCGGATTTGTCATTTGGTGATCTCTGGCTATCCAAGACCTTTTCCAAAGTCATGGATCTGCTCAAAAACTTGATTTGGGTGTCGGCCTTCTCAACCTTCGAGACTTCTGCTTCCTGTTTATGACATGGTTCTTCTCCTACTTCTTTCGTGGGATAAATGCTAACTGATCATTCTTATATTGTATATGAATCTTCTTCTTTACTTGCATGGGAGGATTCAACATCAACATTATTGTTTGTCCTTATACTGTTATTCACCATTTGTCCTGAGTTTAAATTTACCCTACACTCTTTGGATGTGAGCACCTCTTCACTGCCTCTGTCACACTTTTGATTTGAACTGAGAAAATTATGTTTCAGACCATCCACAAGCAGAACGTACTGGGCATATCCTTTGTCATTACTCAAACTCACCATCCCTCTATCCTTGATTTTACCTGGTTCACCATTTTCAAGGATCACATTTTTTGTTTTTCTTTTACTTATGCATAGAAGCTTATCCATGTCTCTAGTCATGTGCTTTCAACATCCACTTTCTATATTCCCGGAGGCCTTTTGTTTTTGAATTGAAAGTGCTAGATCACATTTTTCAATATCTTTCCTTTTCCATGTGCTGGCCTTTTTATCTAAGAACTTTATCCTTGGGCCTGCTTTGTAATTCTTCAGATGACAGTTTGCCACGTTGTGGCCAAAGTTATGACAATTATAACATTCAATCTCATTGTTCAATAGGTCAAAGTTGTAGTTGCAGCGTTGTCTACTCATTGATTGTTTATTAATCCTTGACCTCCTCAGATGCATGTCTCTAGACTTAATTTGGCAATTTGCAATATGTGATGATTTTTTACTTTGTTGTATCATTCTTTGTTGTGGCAGATATTTATTCCTTGGAAAACTTAATTTCTTATGTCTAAGTCTTAGGGAACAATTTACATCTTTGTGACCAAAGTTAGAACAGTAGAAACAATATCCATAGAAAAATTCTTTGTACCTGGAAAATGGTTGTCTTATTTGAGAAAATTGATTTCTTTCATGTTGATGATGACTTTGAGAAGAGAGAGCATTGTTTCTTTGTTCTACAGATTCAATCCTGGCACCTTTTTCTTTACTCGTCCTGGGCAGCTGATTGTCTTCCTTTGTTTCTGCAAGCTTGTTATTTTCATTGGTTGTACTTTTGACAAACTTGATGGGTTCTTTGTTTCTCGGCTGACCACTACTTGATCCTTCTTCATAGCCCAAGACAACTTTCAACTTTGGATTCCTTTGTTTATTTATAATGAAAGTTAATTCCTCTGAGGCTTTGATACTTGACAGATTCTGATTGTACACGGCTTGAAATTTCTCCATATCTTTCCTAGTTTTCACTACTTCTTGTTCTAATGCTTCACATCTAGCCTTCTTTTCTGATAACTGTCATTTCAGAATATATTCGATTTTCTTTACCTCTTCTAATTCCACTTTTAGCAGGGAAAAGTCTTCATCTGACTGTTTACTATCTTTCTCAAACTATATCAGCAATTGTTTTTGTTTTCTGTTCTTAATTCCGAGTCTTTCAATCTCTTCCAGTGCACTGATCAGTTCTCCTTCCATATCAACCACAACTTCTTCATCATTCTCATTACTGAACTTGCTTTCATTATCACCATCCTCTTTGTCCATAAGCGAGAAGTCATTTACTTTATCTTCACATGAGGAATCACTATCGGTGTCTTCTGAGGAGTCATCATTGTTTACACATAAACTCTTCTTCTTATCAAATCTTCTTGATTTGTGCTTCTCTTCATNTTCAGAGTTTTGATCATGTTTCTTGTGTGGACATTTATTTGCAAAATGACCTATCTTACCACAGTTGAAACATTTGAAGGGTAGCTTACCTTGGTACTTGCCTGATCCTTTCTTTAATCTTCTCACGAATTTTTCTTCAATTTCATCAGGCTCACAATCCTCATTCTTATCTTCTTTAAATGATGCTTCTCTAGAGGAGGTTTTATCTGTAACTATCCTCATTTCATATGCAATCAATGTTCCTAGAAGTTGATCAAAAGAAAAAGTATTTATATCATTAAGTTCTTCTATAGCTGAGACCTTTGGGTTGAACCTATTTGGCAGAGATCTCAAAATTTTATGAACTAAAGAGGGTTCCTCAATTTCTTCACCAAGTGATTTCATTGCATTTACTAGTTTTTCAACTCTCAGAAAATACTTCCCAATGGTTTCATCTTCTTTCATCTGTAGATTTTCAAACTATACTATATAGGTTTGAAGCTTGGCATCTTTCACCTTCTCATTACCTTCATAACTGCTAATGAGTTTGTCCCACATTTCCTTAGCAGTTTGAAGATTCATCACCTTCACAAATTCAGCTTCTGCAAGTCCATTCAAGATAGCATTCATTCCCTTAGCATTAAAGCTAAATTCTAACTTATCAGCTTTGGAAGCTAGCACAACAGGCTTTATGTATCCAGTCTCTACTACATCCTAGACATCAGCTCCTAAGGCCAATAGGTATGTTCTCATCCTAACCTTCCAGAAGGAAAAATTTGTTCCATCAAATAGAGGAGGCCTAGTGACTAAAGTTCCTTCATGGCTTTTCATGTTTAAGCTCTAGGATCTACCCTTAGATAAAAGGGGTCGACTCTGATACCAATTGTTGGACAACTGAGAGGGGGGGGGGTGAATCAGTTGTTACTGTGCTTAAACAATTATGATTCTGTTAAACTCTTTGTAGAAACACTGAAGGACAATCACAATAGTGTAGGGAAGTAAGCAATAGCATACTCAGCATCAGTCACACACATGTAATACACAGAGACAGATATTTCCTGAGGAAACCCATAAAGGGTAAAAACCTCTTTTTCTTTATATGATAAGTAATAGCTACATTCTTTACATTATCATACATATGAGCACCAACTCATAATGAGGCTACAACCATTGTTTTGCAAGCTAATACTTGCTGAGAGCACCAAATCTCTGTTTTCTCTAGCACCCACTAGAAGGAAGCACCAACTCCCTAGTTTCTCTAGCACCAACTAGAAGGAAACACCAATTCCCTAGTTTCTCTAGCACCAACTAGAAGGAAGCACCAACTCCCTGAGTGTTTCTAGCACCAACTGGATGGAAGAAACAACTTCCAATCATACAGGCACCAACCTGTATAACAAAGAACAAGAGTTCTCCCTTGCACCACCCTGCCACCCTGGTTTCTCTGGCTGCAACCAGATGGAAGCTACAACTCCCTGTGTTCAAGCACCCACTTGAACCTATAAGGACAACAATCCTCCCTAGCACCTCCCAACCTCCCTGAAATATTAATCTTTTCTATTGAAACTTATTACAGTGATATAATGTTCAACAATGGCTTACCAGCCTCATCATTGTTCTGCTGCATTTCGTTGCTCTATCTGCCTCACTGCCTTCCTGCACACATGACTTGTGCTATATGTTCTTCTGCTTTTTATGCTCTGTGCACCATGTCCATTCAATGCACAGATCCTCTTTTGTTCCATTCAACTAATGCACTCTCCTCCTTCTTCACACATGAATCACCTTCAACAACAACAACCACAATAAACTCCAACAACAACAACAACTGCTTCTCTTCTTTGTATCGTGTATATATAGCTTCTGTGCATCTTTTGCATGCAATGTTCGCCATTCCTCTGCATGCTCATACTACGCCTATCTCCTCCACCTCTCGAGTGCTCTGCCTGATCATCATCGTGACTCTTCAGCATCTCTGGTGGTTCACCCCATGTGTCTATCATCACTAGGTGTTATGCCAAGATTCCTTTTTCTCTCTTTCAGTTGAGACTCCTCATATTCTTTGTTATAGTCGAGCTCACCCTCTATGTGTCAGCTACAAGCATCAAAGCTCATCCATCTGTCAATCCTTTCTAAGAATAGTCTTCCTTCATTGGACGAAGCTTGGAGACTCTTCATCTCCTCTGGCGATTACACAGAGGTTTCTTCGAATTCTCTGGCAGATGCCATCAATGGTTTTTGGAAGTTTCACTGTGTCGTGCATCAGTAGCCCTCCGATCTCCTTCAGTTTCATTCATATTTAGAACAACCAACCACACACAGTCTATCTTATTTTCTTTTATACACACCTCCACGGTGGTTCTACTTCGCATTTCCTTAGGCAAAAGAAAGACAACTATCCCAGCAACTGAAACACCAACTGATTCGCAATCATGAATCCGTTTCACTAACAGATTCGTAACTGAGAGGTTAACTGTGAGAAAGAACAGTAACCTTCCGATCATATTCCAATTTATCTGCGTCGTTGGATGAACTTTATTGACATTGACTTTAAATCGGGTTTCATCATTTCGGCAATCCTGTGCTGAGTGTCTCCACACTTCATTTCACGATCTTCGATGTTCCAATATAGAACTTTTCTGCACTAGCTCCTTCCCCAATATGACTATGGTCATAACCAAGCACCTATGCAAAAATCGCTTTTCGCGATTTCGCATTTCATGAGTCTGGATATGAGGCATCTTGACCCTCCAAGTCGTGATCCCCAATACCCCAAAATGGTGTGGGATCAATGGTCCCGATCAACACTTGATCTGATGGCTCAGATCATGTCGCGATTTCGACACTCTTGACATTCAATGTTTTTGTCACTTCAAAGTCCCGATCCATGAAACTTTGAAAAGGATATTTATGGTGCTCTGATCTTTCGCCATGCATCCTCTTGACCCAACGGTCCACGATTAAGTTGCAATTTTTCATATCGCGAAATCAGGATTCCCGTGGTGAATGTTCTCTGACAACTTCAACACTCGATCCTCGAAACCCTGAAAGGGACTTGGATCAACCGTCCAGATTCTATCTTGATTCAACGGTTGTGATTTAAGTCGCGATTTTGCATATCATGAAATCGAGATTCATGTTGCATTGTTTCTTTGACATCTCCAACACGCGATCCTCGAAACTCCGACATGGTGTAAGTTTGCTGATGTCACATTTGTTAAATAACTGCCACGTGTCACCCTGATTCGTAACTTACATGTGCTTGGAATGTTGAATTAGTCTGACACTTGTCATTACCTGGTTGTTCCATGTGTTCCTAGATGATGTGGTTTGTTGATGTGAGTCAGATCAACGGTCCATATGTGATCTTGATTTGACGGCTCAGATTACGTCGCGATTTTTCATATCGCGAAATCGAGATTTCTGTGGATGATATTACTTGTCATCTCCAACTCTTGATCCCCAAAACTCCGACAGGGAGTCGGATCAATGGTCCACATAAACCTCTGAGATGGACTATCCTCCTGCTATCGGGATTTGTGATCCCTCTACTCCTTGCACTTTAAAGATCGTGCAGGTTTTCCTCGATCCAACGATGGTTGGACCCTACGCTCAGATCTAACGCTTGAGATCTATCCTCCTCTTCAACGTGCTCTTCTAGTCTATATTCATATCTGACAGCCCTCATGCTATCGAGAATTTTGGATGGGATCCAACGATTAGAAATGCTTCACAGACTTTACGGGACTTCATCATGCTTGATCAACAGTTTAGATCAATCCTCGATTTGACGACTGAGGATTGTTGCGTTTAGAAAATTGTTGCATTGTTGGTCTTCCTGACTATCACTGTGTTGCTGATCATCATTGTTGTACTCAAGCCATCATCGTTGTTGTACTTGCCATCAATGAAAAGCATATGCTGTGTGTAAAACATACCAAACATCCTATGCACTATCTCTTCTGATCTTATCGAGGTTTCTCTGCAGTGTCTTCCCAAAATACTCCTGGTGCCCGTCTGTTACATTCTTCCTATACTCATGCCATCTTCATTGTTGTACTTTCCATCAATGACAAGCATATGCTACCTGTTTAAACATTTCCAACAGTTGTTGCTGCTATATTCTTCTTTTTCCTTTTTCTTTGATCTTTTGGATGCTTTGAAGGCTACCTCTTTTACATCTGGATTTTCCTGTTCAGTTCTCATCTCATATGTTGTGAAGATTCCATGCAGTTCATCCATGCTTATTGAATTTAGATCCAATCATTCTTCTAGTGTTGATATCTTAGGGTTGAATCTCATAGGAAGAGATCTTATCACCTTTTGAACAATTACATATTCTTTGATTTCTTCTCCCAATACTATGATTGCATTAACTATTTAATCGACTCGTAAGAAGTAGGCTGCAATATCTTCATCTTCCTTCATTTTTAGTTGTTCAAACTAACCTCTGTAAGTTTGAAGATTTGTTGCTTTGACTTTTGAATCTCCTTCATAAATATTTTGAAGCTTGTCCCAAATCTCTTTAGAATATTTACAATGTGTAACTTTGGTGAATATTGTATCACTGAGACCATTCAAAAGTGCATTTTTGGCTTTGGAATTATTCTCACCAAGTTTCACTACTTTGTCATTTGTTGGTGGAACTGTTGGTGTTGTGTATCCATCTACAATTGATTGCCAAACTTGAAATCCATGTTCATGTATATATGTCTTCATACTTATGCTCCAAAAAACATACTTCTATCCATCAAACTGTGGTATTCCATTTTTATACGAGTTAGTACTCTCCATGATCTACCTTTCAGTGGTTAAACTGATTTCTGAAGGAACCTGCTTTATTACCAATTGTTGGATTACTGAGAGGGGCAGTGAATCCGTAATAGCGTAATTATAATCCTTTTTCTTCAAATGTTATATCAATGTATAATTATTATCCAATAATGAGAAGTAAGAAATAAACAATCACACACATAAATAGTACACCAGTGTTTTACATGGAAACCCAAATCGGGACAAAACCACATAATGATTTTTCTTATATGTCTTGAAGAATTGCATTCATTCGAAGCACCAACTTCATTTTTTTTCTAGCTGCAACTGGAAGGAGGCTCCAACCCCCTAGTTTCTCAAGATACAACCTGATGGAAGCTCCAACTCCCCAATTCTCTGGCTACAACTAGAAGGAGGCTACAACCCCCTTTGTTCTCCGTCTACAACCGGAAGGTGGCTACAACCACCTGTCCTTGCCCCATCCTGCCACCCTGAAGTAGAAGTAGAATGATGGAACCACTTTCACACTATCACTGTGAGATATACCACTTTAAACATGTACCAATAAATCTGAACTATGCACCAACCATGCATCAACCTGTACGTCAATCTGTACCATAAACAAGTGCATCAACCATGCACCAACCTGTACCAAACAACCTATAATCAACCTGTACCATAAAAAAGTTCATCCAACCATGTACCAAGTATGTACCAATCATGTTTCAACTACTCATCAACTATTAATCATCTATATGTACCAACATCATCAACAATACACCTCATGTATGTGCCAACTCATCAACTAGTTGTCTCAACCATGTACTCAGCATGTACCTCAACCAAAAGACCTCATTAATTTCATCATCCAAATATGATTTGTATCTCTGTAATAGACCTATTTTATATTATCACATTCTTGCAAACCTTCCTTAACTTTAACATCAAAAGACTAGCATTTTCATCAAACTTTTCTTTAGTCTCACATGCCTAGTTTTGGATTAGTCAACAACCCTAACTTGAAGTAATCATAACTTTAAACCTATAAGGTATACAGATATGAAACTTATACAAAATTTTATTCAGTGTGTTTTATGCAATTGATCCAGGTGTCACTACTTGGAACCTCTCAGAAAAGGAGTTATAGAAAAAATGGCATACCTTGCTGAATTCTGGCTTATTCTATAAAGCAACCTTGTAGAGCGTGCCCCACACGAAATATTCGTTGAATTGATCTGAAAATGTTAAAAAAAATACTAAATAATGTACCCTAACCAACACATTTTGTCTCATGGAATTTGGATATATTATGAATAATTTATGACGTTTTTACCTGAAACACCTGTTTTTGACTAGTTTCAAGACTAGCCACAAACCCTATTTTCCACGGAGTGTAACTCCAAAAATACAACGAACCACAAGCTGAATTTTTTAACATGGATAATTGGGTATGTTTTCTGAATGTAATATCAATTTCATGGTCTAAATCATTATATAAAAAATGTTATAGCGAAAATGGTGAGATGACCTGTAAATAACATACCTTAGAAAGCACCATAAAAATAAATTATCCTTCCTTGCATTTCGGCCTTCTTTTCTTCACCTTCCCTTGGAAATTAAACTTATATATCCTTGGTTAAATAATATACCTATATATATTCAATATTCTCAAGTGTGATTAAAATGAGAGAGCCTTGCCTCTTATTTATACTCTCCAAGTAGCTTCCTTAAAAACATCTTCTAGGTCACTTGGCCCACTTTCCTTATTTTAGGGTTAAACCACTTCTAATTTCTCCATTAAATTTATTATTGAAATAATTTATCTTGTATTCACTTTGAATTATAATACACTCATCACTTCACTTTATTATTTACCTTTTAAAGTCTCTTACACCACTTTGACTACTTTGACCTTTTGGGGCTTCTAGATGACATAGAGGGTCCTCCAACTTCGTAAGGCCATAACTCTCAAACCATGAGGAGTTATGTGAAATTACACATACCACCAGAAATGGAATGACATGTACTATCTATATAGAATAGTATTACCTTCAAATATAGCAAAAATCATATTGTTATCCATCAAACAAACTTGGGTCCATTACCCAAACCTGGGTTCTCCAACTTCCCATGGTCATAACTCCCTAACCGTGAGGAGTTATGTGACGTTATACATACCACCAAAAATGGTATGACAAGAACTATTCATCTAGGATATTTTTCCTAACAAATTCACTGTCCTTCATCTCATTATTCCACAATTAAGCATGGCTTCTCTTACTCCACAAAGCGTCTTCCCGTGAGGGCTTTCACCATAAGGGTAACACTTTGGAGTTCATCCATATTTACTTCTTATCAACCATGACAAAAAAATAATGAGTCATATTTACTTCAAACAATCTTGGGTCCATTACCCAAACCTCTGTGCTACGGGGCTTTCTTCAAGGGTTGACATCAATGACAGCCAACCTTAATCAACAAGTTGAGTCAATGGAAGAGGTGGGTGGCCATTGATATCCACCTGGATTAGTTATTCCCCCCTTAGGAAGAAATGGTCTCCATTATCTGAATTTCCCTTATCAGATGGGGAAACTTCTAGTGAATTTGGATCTTGGTGAGCCACTTTCCTTGGTGAAGAAACTTACCTACTTTGATGACCTAGTAGATTGTATGTGTTAATGGAAGGTACCTTTCATATATGTATCCATGATTCGATGAAATTTATCATTATCAAGGTAGCTAGGTTTTATTAATGTAGGGGCCAAGTGGTCAGCTACCTCTGAGGTGTCTAGTAGCAGTGGAAAATATGGGAAAAGGAGATCCGCATTTAACACTATATGTAGGGCAGGGAATGGGGGAATAGTTAATTCAAAATCATTCTCACATACAGTCTTGGAGATGGTGTAAGGACTATATCGAAGTGGGTAAATCTTGTGATGGGGTCTTACAAGGCTCTCTTTATATACATGTAACCATACCTTATCACCAACCTAAAACTTGTGTGGAACTCGATGTTGGTCATGTCATTGCTAGTACTTGGTGTTGGGATCCTATAATCATAGGTAACCTGACTCTTCATTTTATGATTTGGCATTGCTCCCATGATGAAGACTTCTAGCTCGATTCCATTTTCGCCTTCATATGTTTCGCACGATCCTTCACCACCCCAATGCATCCTTCGTCCACCTTTGTGCCCTCACTCGCTTGCCCATTTGTCTTGTTGACTACATCTCACCTGCCACTCATCCCTGCATAAACAAACTTAGGACAGTAAAATATTGGTTAGTTTAATAAGGTAATTGATAACAAACTAAAGATTAGATTAATTAATAATGTTAATAATTAGTAAATAGGTTAATAAAGTTAGTGTAATTAGACAAATAAGCTAGGTTAAGTCTTGTTAGAAATTAATTGATTAATTGATTAATTAATTAATAATTAAGTTAGTTTTTAAATTAGTGATTAGCTTAGTGTTTTATTAATTAAACATTAAAAATAAAACAATTATAAAACATATAATAAACAATATAAAAACATTAATTAAAAACATATTAAAATATAATAAAAAACATATATTATAAAACATACAAAATAACAATACAAAATAAAATATAATAAGTAAATGAAAGAAAAAACAAAACAAAATGTACAAACAAATTAATATTTAACAAAAACAAAAATAAAAATTAATAAAACACATTTATCCTAAGTTTTCTACCCATTCCCCATGCATATTCGACACCCCCCTCCCTCACGTCACATCACACCAAGGGGGTCTGATAAGTGGTATTGGGAGGGACTCTTGTCACCTCCAGGTGAAATCAGACCCCCCCCCTCCCAGTACAACTTACCACCTCAAGGGGGTTCGACATACCTCTTACCATCTCCAAAACCGCCCTCCCTCAATTACTCAAAACCACCATTTTTCCAGTTTCGACCAGTCTTTTTCCGGGAAGGATTCTTGGTAAAAAAAAACGAAATTTGAAAAACAAAGAGAGGGTTTTCTTTGTAACGGGATGGAGAAAAAAACGTTCTCTTAGTTTTTTCATAGGTGCCACCCGTTGGGATAATCAAAGCCATATTTCAGCCCCCTTGTTTAGGCTTCTGGATTTTACCGTTTCAGTCTTGATTTTGCAATAGTTGTTTCGGCGTGTTGGAGGCGAATTTGAAGAAACCAAAGGAGGTTTTTGTCCAAAACATTCCCATATAAAAAACCCTCCTCTCGATTATGAAAAGGTATCACTAATGAGGATAAAACAATGTCTGAGCGTACCCCTATTTTCACCATATTCAACCAAATTCTCAGTTCATATATTTTTGGGATTTACTTGCTATTTTCAGCTAGGAGGATCGAATTCAATCTCCTGAGCCTAAGGATTGTGTTTTTGATTTATATATATGATTTTAATAGAGTATAGGGGTTCAAATTGGAGGGACCATGATTGAACTTTGTATCAGAGCTCACACTCTCTGTATTTCATCAATCCAATAATACAATCACAACACCTACAGGATTCATGTGTCAATTTTGGTGGTGATGTTTTTCTTATTCACTATAATTTGTTTCCATTGTATTTCTTAAGTGATTCATACTCTGAATTATGGAAATAAGTTCAAATAATAGAATTTGTTGAGACATACACTATGTTTTTGGCTTTGACATAATTGTCAATGTTTTCTTCTAAATGGTTAATTTCAGGATTCTCAATTTCCCTTTTATTATCTGGTCCTCTCATATTTCTCCTCTAAATCCAAAAAAAAATTCAAAGAATCCAACAAGAGTGCCTACCTTTCCCTGTAAGTCTATCTGTAGAACTTGTTTTTGATTGAGCTTTAGATTGCGACTCCATTGCCCATGGTTCGTTTTCTCTCCCCCTACCAATTCAAAATCCAAAATCTAAACCCATTAGCTAGCCTAATATCTATTCAAACAAATCTATATCACATAGAGAGATCCCTCTATGAGTCTTGGAGGGATATATCCAAGACTCGAAGTGGTTTTGATGTTGCCTCTATGACTGCCTCCACAACCTTGGGAAAATTAGAGAGTGATAACATAATGGTGACCATACTAGGGAACTTTCCCCAACAATACACTTTAAATTTCCAGATCTGATCACTGATGATGGACAATGACCAGACACAAGAAGGATGATATCATTCACCTGGTGACTCCAATATCTAGATCAGTTCCAATTCGAAGACTCCATTGGAGGAAGAACCTAAAGCATGACCAAGAAGCCTAGAAAGAGCAGGTATTCAGGTCCTAATTGTATTCAATATGTTATAGGATTTTTCTGTAATTATCTTCTCTCTTATTCTGATCCTGGTCAAGAGTACAATGCTGAAGTTTACATTGATCATTTGCAAATTTATGACCTTCTAGAGACTAAGCCCCAAATTGTGGATCATGTACATACTCATACACCTATGCACATACCAGATACACCTGTAGAAATCCCGGTGAGACATAAGCATCCTTTATCTCCTACTCTTGCTAAACCTCCAGATGGTTTTAAGCCTTTTGCTTCACCTCATGTACCTACAAAAATCCTAGATAGATACAAGCCCCTATATTTTTCTCCTATCCTCCATGACCTCCCTGCAAATTACACCACTAATCTGCCCAGGTTTGATGGAGAGAATGTCAATATTATTGCTGAAAAACACGTCCAGAGGTTTGAATATTTCCTTGACCTTTATGAGGTTGAATATGATGATGTCTATATCAGGATGTTTTTCTTGTATTTGCAAGGTAAAGTTAAAAATTGGTTTAAAAACCTTTCAGCTGCAAGCATTAGAAATTTTCATCAGTTCACGTAAGTTTTCCTAAATCGATGGGTGATCATGAGAAATGTATTTTCATCCTAGATGAGTATGACCATTTGAAAAGACAGCAAGGGGAGACAGTACCTAATTTTTATGAAAGGTTCAATAAGGTATATCATGCAATGCCTGCTGATATAAGACCACCCCCAGAATTAGCTCACTTGCATTACCCAGATACATTAGATCATGAAATGGCATTCCAATTAAGAGAAAGGAACACTGCAACACTTGAAGAGATGCAAAATATTGCAGTTGTTGTGGAAGCTAACTTGTTGAATAGAAAGGCAAAGTTAAAGGCAAAATAGAAAATGAACGGATGGAATATTCAGAAATGAAACTAGATGTCCTGGAAAATAATGTAAAAGAGATGATGAAGAAGATTGGTAGGAAAGATGAGCTTGTTGTTCGAAGGCCTTGTGTTCCATTAGTGCCAGAACAAACAAGGATCAATGTCCCCAAACACTTTGCAGCCCAGGCTCAATATTATGAACCACCAAAGGATTATTTCATGTATTCAATTCACAACATAGTCAAAGATGAAGTTCCAATTCATGTTGTTGAAGAGCCGTCAACTGATATGATGTGCATGTTTGATGACTTTTCTTACCGGGATAATATACCCAAGTTTGAAATAGGGGTATGCATGTTTGAAATAGATGTTGATTGTTCAAAGAAACCAGCAACATGTCATTGGCAGGAAGAAGATCAGTTACATCTCAGATATGACAATCAGCCTCTGCCCAACAATCATGACAATGATGAGGAAAATCCAGAAAATTTCAGAGTAAGTGAAAAATATTTTCCCTTATGCTTATGATCTTTTCAATTTCTGAAAAGAAACTCTAGGCAAGTTGTAAATAGTGAAGAAATAAAAAAATTTGATGAGTCAATAAAGGATGTCATTGATGACATGGGACCTATTTTAGACCAAAAATCATAGTCACTAATCTCCCTTGATTTTCAATGTCAAGATGGAAGTTCAGATCTCGTAACGAGAGTTGAATCAGTGGAATGTAATTCTGTACCATTAGATCATAACTCATTCAAAATTTTGAAGGTGATTCTTGAGCAAATGTTGAAGGATATATACATAGAAATCCAGAAGCTGTCATGTGAATCAATGAAGAAATATTGTCAATCCTTTCAGGATCCCATAGCAGCAATTTTAGATGATATGTGTAGTCAGGAACCTATTTCAACATTCAGTTATGGATTGAAAAACATATATGATTGTGATATGATCAGACAATCATCTTCATTGCATGGTTCATTAGGAGGATCAACACAAATCCCATCAAAGAATTTGCATTCATGTAAAGAAGCATTGGAGGATGTAGAAGGCATAGGTGCAAAATCAATTCTTGATGTTGAATTGTTTGAAGTTGGAAATCAAAGGATGGGCCAAGGCTATATTGATCCTGTAAATACATATATGGAGAAATTCTTCAATACAAAATCCTTTTCCATTTACAGTATTTTTCCTATTGTTCAGGTTTATCAAATCCTCTGTGGTGAAGACCAGGCTGGAAATTATTCTCAAGCATGAGTAACAGACTTATTTCTAAGTTTTATTAAAGATAGTGGAAGAATAGAGTTATTAGATTAGCTACTTGATTGGCTTCATTGACATTTTTGTATTATTTGATTTAGCATGATTTTCAGCAGTACAGGGTAGGTAGGAGAGTGTTAATAAGCTCAGCATTCTGAGCATCTCTTTTTCAGTAGTGTTCTTTTTTATTTTGTCTCAATTGAAAGATCGAAATAGGTATAGGTTGCAGAATAAGATGTTGGGATCAACGCAATGAATAAACCACTAGTCTGCATGCTAAGAGTTCAGTGGTTGTTGACACCTCCTGAAAGAGATGCCATCCCTAGGTGGAGCCTATGTTGGGATCCTATAATCATAGGTAACCTAACTCTTCAGTTGTTGATTTGGCATTGCTCATGTGATGAAGACTTCTGGCTCGATTCCATTTTCCCCTCCATCTGTTTTGCCCGATCCTTCACCACCCCAATGCATCCTTAGTCCACCTTTGCACCCTCACTCCCTTGCCCATTTGTCCCGTTGACTACATCTCACCCACCACTCATCCCTACATAAACAAACTTAGGATAATAAAATATTGGTTAGTTTAATAACGTAATTGATAATAAATAAAATATTAGATTAATTAATAATGTTAATAATTAGTAAATAGGTTAATAAAGTTAGTGTAATTAGACAAATAAGCTAGGTTAAGTCTTGTTAGAAATTAATTAATTAATTAATTAATAATTAAGTTAGTTGTTAAATTCGTGATTAGGTTAGTGTTTTATTAATTAAACATTAAAAATAAAATGATTATAAAACATATAATAAACAATATAAAAACATTAATTAAGAACATATTAAAATATAATATAAAACATATATTATAAAACATACAAAATAAACAATACAAAATAAAATATAATAAATAAATGAAAAAAAAACAAAACAAAATGTAAACAAATTAATATTTAACAAAAATAAAAATAAAAATTAGTAAAACACATTTTCCCTAAGTTTTGTACCCATTCCTCATGCATATCGAACCCCCCCCTCCCTCACGTCACATCACACCAAGGGGGACCAATAAGTGGTATTGGGAGGGACACTTATCACCTCCAATTGAAATTGGACCCGCCCTCCCAATACCACTTACCACCTCAGGGGGGGTCCAACATACCGCTTACCATCTCCAAAACTGCCCTCCCTCAATTACTCAAAACTGCCATTTTTCCAGTTTCGACCAGTCTTTTTCCGGGAAGGATTCTGGGCAAACTAAAATGAATTTTGAAAACTTGAGAGATGTATTTCTCCATAATGGGATGAAGAAAAAAAACTCTCTCAGGTTTTTCACAGGTACTACCACTTGGGAGAATCGAAGCCATATTTCATCCCCTTTTTTCAGGTTTTCGGATTTTCTTGTTTCAGTCTTGATTTTGCAGGAGATGTTTCGGCGAGCTGCAGGCGAATTTATTGAAACAAAAGGAGGATTTTGTCCAGAACATGCCCATATACAATAAAATCCTCCATATTATGCACAGGTGTCACTACTGAGGAAAAAAAATATCTGAGCGTACCCCTATTTTCAGCAGATTCGACCAAATTCTCAGTTCAGATATTTTTGGGATTTACTTGTTATTTTTGGCCAGGAGGATCGAATTCGATCTCCCGAGCCTAAGGATTGTGTTTGTGATTTATATATATGTTTTTAATAGAGTAGGGGGGTCCGACTTGGAGGGACCATGATTGAACTTTGTATCAGAGCTCACATAGCTCTCTGTATTTCATCAATCCAATAATATAGTCACAACTGCTACAAGATTCATGTGTCATTTTTGGTGGTGATGTTTTTATTATTCATTGTAATTTGTTTCCATTGTATTTTCTAAGTTATTCATACTCTGAATTATGCAAATAAGTTCAAAGAATAGAATTTGTTGAGACATACACTATGTTTTTGGCTTTGACATAATTGTCAATGTTTTCTTCTCAATGGTTAATTTCAGGATTCTTGATTTCCCTGTTATTTCCTAGTCCTCTCATCTTGCTCCTCTAAATCCAAAATCAAATTCAAATAATCCAACAAGAGTGCCTACCTTTCCCTATAAGGTTGTCTGTAGAACTTTTTTTTGATTGAGCTTTAGATTGTGACTCCATTGCCCATGGTTCCTTTTATTTGCCCCTGTCAATTCAAAATCCAAAATCTGAACCCATTTGCTAGCCTAATATATATTCAAACAAATATATATCACACAGAGAGATCCCTCTCTGAGTCTTGGAGGGCTAGATCCAAGACTCGAAATGGTTTTGATGTTGCCTTTGTGACTGCCTCCGCAACCTTGGGCAAATTACATAGTGATAACACTTGGCATTGTATTTTTGCAATATGTCAGGGACTTGTTTGTTGATGTGTTGGCTCCATTAGAAAAATCTAGTTTCCTTATCATACTCAGTTTGAGAATAGAAAAATTCTTCTAGTGTGGATCAAATGGGTAGAGCTATGTCAATTGGGGCCAATGTCTCAAACCCCAAGAACATCTGAAAAGGGATGTGACTAGTATATCTATGAAGGGATTAAATGTAGCTATTTCGAACATAAGTAAGAATCTCATCGAATGTGTGGGGATGTTTGGAGTTGTACATTTTCAATATATGCACAATCATATTATTGACTACCTTTGCATGTTCATTGATTTCGAGGTGGAAGGTAGTTGATTTGGTGAGCTTGGTGTCCATCAATGACCATAGACTAGAAACAAATTAACTCAAGAACCTACTAAAATTACTTGAAATGCTAGTTTTTGGTAACCTGAAATAAACCCAAACACTCACAAAGAAGATCTTAACATTGGCCTTAGCTATGATACTCTTCTTCCAATGTGTCAAAAATTCCATCATGGAGAATTGATCAATGACCATGAAGACATGGTCATTACCATGTCTGGTTGAAGGCAGACTGAACATGTAATCCATGGAGATGGAATCCCAAGGCCTATTAAGAGTAGGGAGAGTGAATAGCCATTTTTTTATTAATGATGGGTTTGGTGATGGAACATGCAATGCATGATCTTATCTACAAATTGATACGTTGTCAAAGATTTGGCCAATAGAAATAATTTTACAGTACTTTCATTTTTCTCCATGGAAAACTTTCCTGCCACCCGACTATAATAATATTCCCAAATCACCTCCACATGTTCACTTGAAGGAAAAAATAGATGTCTTATATGGCATAGTTTTCCATCATGGAGATGAAAGTATGGAACTGGTTTTCCTACACTCAATGTTTGGTAGGTAGCAACAAATTTAGAGTCAATTTTGTAAAATTATGGCCACCCGAAAGTATCATGCCCATAGGAATTAATGATCCAAGTGGATATCGGTGGCCACCCACTTGTTCCACTAGCTTGAAGAACATTTCCCATTTTAGTAGTTTTTTTTTAAGTTTTTCGGGTTCCAAACTTCTGGAGCCATTTTGAGGCCCTAAACAATGTTTTTTGGGCTCAGAAACGCCTAGCTTGTAACTAAAGGTAGATTCTAGGATGAACGTAATATGTACTCCTAGGATATAACTTTCCAATGGTGTATTGATCTCCCCAAATGGATTTTGTATGCAAAATTTACACCCTCGGGAAGTTGATGTATTAAATACCTCCATTGGGGCCCCCAAACCTTTTTGTGTTTCATCTCCCGAGGTTAGGGTTTTGGATGTTTAGGGTTTTATCATTTATGTTTTATGTTAAAAATCCATTTGGAGCCTCATTGTACTATTCTTCTTGTGAATGAGAATAGTATTTACATATCTTCTCAGAGATAATCTACCACCATTCGAGCAAGTTTGTTTCATTCTACATTTGTACAATTTTAGCAAGTTCTCTTTATTAATAAAATTCATGTTTTACTATATCTATGTGTATTTATTTTCTATACAGTTATATTTCATTTCGTTCCATTTATAAATCTAGATCAATGGCCTTAGAGTGGTCTACTCTTTATTTTTCTCTCTGTGCATGTCCCCAATGAGGTCAAGGTCCAAGGAGTTGAGACTCAAAGTAGTTGATCCCTTGCAAGATCGTCCCCTCTGATTACAATGGCCTTCCATGGGGGAAGAAAAGAGAGACGATGGAGTAGAAGATCCTTTTAAATTGTTTCTTGAAGAATCCCTTGCATGAAAAAGGAATGAGGTTATGGATAAATTTGCACAGATAATTCGATGGTTTCCAACACGCGATGCATCTTCATCAAGAAACCACTTTGGAGGTGCTTCCCCCTTCAAGGTACAAGTAAATTTTGATATCCCCTTATTTGAAGGCTAGATAGATGTGAATGTTGTAGATAAATGGTTGAATCATCTAGAAGGGTATTTTTCGGTCCATAATTTTTCCAGTAGAGAAAACATTACCTTTGTGCTAGTTAAGTTTGTCCCCCATATCAAGGATTGGTGGTAGACTTACTGTGAGAAAAAGGACATTGAGGAGTATTTAATATTTTTTGTCACACCCACTTAATATTCTTTTAGGGATGTTATTAAGGAACAATACTACCCTACTGGAAGCTATGATGACCAGTATATGAAATGGATCACAGTGTGATAGGAAAGGGACCAGACAATACTAGATTTCACAAATATATTCCATACCTTGTGCACCAAGCTAGGTATCAAATACTTCAAATGACATCGGTTGCTCAAGTACCGCGACTGTTTTCATATATACATCCAAACAAAAAATTATTTTTTGGACATCTCATCACTAGGCATGGCTTATCAATATGTTGTCAAAATTGAGCAAACAATTAAACATAAGAAGAGCTAGTTTGGATCTGAAAGTCCTCATAATAGAAGCAGGGCAGAGGCAGTCCCAAACCATGGAAAAAAGGACATATCAAGGATGGACCCCCTCAGGAAAACCATTCCAAGATGTAAATAAATAAGGGTAATGAGAAGATGGAGAAATACATCAAGAAGTGGTGTGAATTCCATAAAATCCCCTGGAATAACACCAATGAATATCACTTGAAGTATTCGTTGGTGGCTGAGATGAAAGCCTCAGAGTTAGAAGAAGGTTTCGAATTTGAATTAAATATGGACAAGGGGAAGTATATCATTGATGTAAAAACTAGTGCCAATGTCACTACCACCAAGGTCCATCGAAGTGAACTAGAAGAAATAGAGGAAGGTGAATTCCTTTTTCAATCATATGTGTGGTTGAAGGGTGCTCCACTACATTTCATTGTCGATATTGGAAGTGAAAATAAATTGATCTCAACAGATGTTGTAAAGTATTTGAGCCTTCCAATGACACCACACCCATAGCCCTACAACACCATATGGCTCCACCAAATAATATATCTCCATGTTATCCAACAATGTTATCTACCGTACAACATCAAGCCCTTCAAGGATGAGGTATTGTATGATATTTCCCCCCTTGAAGTTTGTGATGTTATTTTAGGCCAACCATACTTGTGGAAACAACATGTTGTATATGAGTCTATACCTCACAGTTTTCTTATTACTTTGGGTAGAAAATTGTACAGGATACCAAAGGCAGATCTTCCTACTTCGATTTCTTTGATCTCTGCTAAGAAATGTAGGAAGGTCATTTCCCAGACTCATAAATTTTTCTTCTTTGTGATTCACTCTCAAATTGAATAGAAGGTCACAAAAACATCCATGGCCTCTGCATAGGGCCTCTTCGTCCAGTATAAGTAGGTCCAAAATATCATGGAAGAATACAAATACATCTTCTCCTCACCCATTAGGGTACCACTACATTGTTAGTTCAAGCATTCAATCGATCTAACCCTCAGTGCACCTCTACCCAATAGGTCATTCTATAGTCACTCTCGAATGGAAAATCAGGAAATCAAGAAATATATCCAAGAGATGCTTCAAAAGGGGCGCATATCACCAACGACTCACTCTGCGGGAGCCCAATTGTACTTGTTTAGATGAAATATTGGACTTGGTGATTCTACATTGATTACAAGGCCCTAAATAAAATCAAATGCAAGAAGCAATACCCAATTATATGAATTGATGAGCTTCTTGACCAGCTCAAGGGAGACAAGTTTTTCAATAAGATTGACTTGAAGTCTGGCTACCACCAGGTCCCAATAGAACATTATGATTTATGGAAGAATTATTTCAAGTTCAAAGAAGGTCTTTTCGAATGGATAGTCATACCCTTTAGTTTAACAAATGCTCCAAAAAATTTCATGACATTCATGGAAGATATATTCATACCTTTCACCAATTACTTTTTGGTGGTATATATGGATGATATCCTCATCTTCAGCAAGAACTGGGCAGAAGACTTGCATCATATTCAGTAGGTTCTTCACACTCTGTGACAACACAAGTTATATGCTAACTTGGAAAAATGATCCTTCGGCATGAATAAGGTCCAAATACATAGGATAAATTGTTGACAATCATGGTGTGCATGTGGATCCAACAAAGATCCAAGTCATTCATGACTAGCCATCCTCGACCACACTAATCGATATTTGAATTTTCTTAGGACTTTCCAACTTCTATTTCAAGTTCATGTTGGGATTCTCCCATATTTCATGGGCCCTCAACAAAGTGACCAAGGGTGGTGGAAAGAAAAATTTCATGTGGGGGAAGTCAAAATAGGAAGCATTTGACGATCTAAAAAATTTATTGTGCTCGGCTCTGGTAATATCCTTATCCAATATGAAACAACCTTTTGATATTGATATTTATGCCTCATACTATGTTGTGGGCACAATTCTCACTCAGCATAGTAATCTAGTGGCATATCATAGTGAGACATTATCATATGTCATTTGTAAGTAGCCCACCTATGACAAAGAAATGTATTCCATTGTATAAGCCTACCAACAATGGAAGAACTACAATCTCAGGAAAGATAGAGTCATCCTAACTGATCACAAGCCTCTGTAGTTCATGTATACACAAGGAAAATTGCAGAATGAATGCCATCAAAAGTGGTCCAAAGACATGGATCATTATTCGTGTCCCTGACTTCCTTAGTCGACCTCTAGTTGCATCCTTAACCACAATGCTCGACTTATGTGGCCATGAGGCATCCAAGTGGCCCCAACTCTAAAAGGGTGATCATGCATTCACTACCACTTAACAGATGTTGGGCACAGGTGTGACTGACACTAAATTTTGTATTCAGGATGGACTATTATGCCATCGGATCCACCTCTGTGTTCCTTCAAGAGAGCATGTGAATTTGATTTGGGAATCTCACTACAGTCGAATGGCAGGACATTTTGTCATGGAAACGACCATGGAAATACTACAAAATCATTTCTATCAGATGAAATTGGACCAATATGTCTGAAACTATATCAGTTCCTACACTATCTATTCCATTTCCAAACCAACCACTAATAATAAAGGCCTATACACCCCTCTACATACTTCCGATAAGCCATGGGAATCAATCTTGATAGACTACATGCCATGCCTTCCTTCAACCAAGTAGGGAAATGACTGTGTTTTTGAGGTGGTTGATCGATTTTGTAATATGGCCATCCTAACATCTTGTAAGAATAATATCATAGTGGAGGACATTGTCGAGATCTTCTTCAAATAGGTGTGTGCACACTTCAGGATACCACAAACCATAATATCAGATAAGGACAACAGGTTCCTAAGCACATTCTAGTCCAGCAACCTATGGTCACTATTGGACACCAATCTCACCAAATCCATAGCCTTTCACCCCCAAAATGATGGCCAGACAGAGGACATCAGAAGAATGATAATTCATATCTTGCACATGTAAAAATCCAAACATACATTCACATGGTATTAGAGTATCCTCTGTGTTGAACACTGATCCATAGGATCTTTTGAATGATTATGGTTGAGTTTTAAACTTGCATGTATAATTTAACCATTTGAGAATTTAATGAAAGAATGAGGAAAGAAGAGGATTATATCAGTCAAATACACATATGCAGATCTGAAAAGAATAATAAACAGCAAACCATAAGAACGCAGGTTGATAACGGAGTTCGGCACAATGTTTGCCTACGTCTCTGGGACTTTTTCCTGTGGGGGAGGCTTCTTTATTTCTGCTCAAGTGCTCAAAATTACATCTCAGCAATGCCAAAAGGCTACAAGAATGATCTGGTCTTGTTCTCCCAGATCTCTAGAACCCTGTGAAAGAAACGGCATGCAAAACTGATGCTCCAAGCTCCCAGAAACGATCCGACAATGTTTCCACCTCAAAGGCTTCCCTGCATCAAACTGACTTTGGCTTGGCTTTCCTTCAGCATAACTCTGCTCTGAAATGACTGTCCTTTGGCCTCAAACAGGCCTGGTTTATATAGAAATGGAGTTGGTTTCACATCCTCAACCTCCTCCAAGAATCTGGCCTCCAAAAATGCCCAATATCCCCCAAAAATGGAAGAAATCTGCTCATAATAGGCATATTTATTAAAAAAAAACCAAATCTGTTTAATAAAAACCCACTTTGGCAAACGATTTGGGCCGCAGCCCCCAATTCTCGGGCGCGCGCCCCTGATTTCATGGTCATATGGTTATAATAGGGCCAAGCGCTATGCGCTGGCCCCCTTACCTCGCGTCGGCTCCCGGTTCTATTGCTTGTGCATAGGCCCGTGGCCTAACGGTTGCAACAACCCCGCACTCCCGTTGATCGGCTCCAGGTCACATGGCTGGTGTATAGGTCCACGGGTTCAACGGTATAACCACCCCCCCGCGCGTATAATTTGAAACGAGCTGTGGTCATGTGGTATGGTCGTTGCCCGAGGGCTGGGGCGAAGCCCCGGCCCTTTTTGGTGCCCATTTAACCGTTGGCGCAATTCAAAACCATTTCACACCGTTTATACAACAAGAAATACCGACTGGCGCCGTGGCTAGCCAAACTTGCCAGTCCGTTCACCGCCCGGAGGTCCCGTGTTTGAACCCCGGCGAAACCATAACAAGATTTTACATTGCAACCAACGAGCCAATAATGCAGCGCGACGTGGCACCCCGTGAGTGGGCCACATGGCGTTTTAAAAACCAATCACAACTTGACACGTGTCAGCATCCCATTCGCCCACGTGTGTGCCAAGTCAACTGCCACGTCGATCGTCGTACGCCACCTGTCATTCGACCGTACTTCCACCTGTCCTGCTGCGTCAGCATGTCGTATGCCCTGTCAGCCTGCCACGTCATCCGCTGACGTCAGCCTGCCACGTGTCACCCTGTGAGTGGTGACACATGTCACCTCAGTACTGGTCCGATCGTACGCCAAAAGTGCCAAATCCGTATGACACATGTCGTGTCCTGGTGATGCCACGTGTCCTCCGTACGGTCTACCACGTGTCACCTTCTGAAATCACCACGTCAGCTGTAAGGCCTTGCCACGTCAGCTGTACGGACGTGCCACGTGGACTGTACGGACTGTACAGTCATCCCCTTTTTTTCCTGTTTGACTTTTTGGACAGAACGCGGTATCTTATCCATACGGACTCTGTTTGACGAAGTAAATATACCACCGGAATCAGGAGGACGAGACGGACGCAATGGTACAGGTTTCGTCGCATTCTGAGCACTTTCATTTTTGAGCATTTTTCAAGCCCTATCAGGCTTCTGGATCTGATTTCGGATCAAACACGACTACAACAGATCCCTTCATATCTTGACCAACCACAGTCCCTTTGAGGTGGGGTTTGGATTTCAACTATTAGGTCCCATTAATGTCATTCTACCCCTTGCATCCACATAGGAAGAATCATCCCATTCTCAATTTGAGGTCGACAAAGACACCAATTTTATTGAATGGATTCAACACATTCAACAATAGGTCCATGATATTTTACAGAAAGCCAATGTTAATTATAAACAACACCATGATCAACATCAGGTGTCACATAAGTTTGAGGTGGGAGACAAGGTCTGATTTCATTTGCAGAAAGAACTCCTTACAGGACCCCATTAGAATGTTCGTCCACTTCATTGTTTTTTTACAGTTTTTTGCTTCCCAAACTTCTGGAGTCGTTTAGAGGTCCTAAATGACATTTTTTTGGCTTGACAACGCCTAACATATAAGTGGAGGAAGATGTTATTCTGAACATAATATGTACTCCTATACCTTTCCAATGGTGTATTGAGCTCCCCAAATGGATATTGTATGCAAACGTTACGCCATCAGAAGGTTGACATATCAACTACTCCCATCAGGGCCCCCAAACCTTTTGGTGTTTCATCTCCTAGGGTTATGGTTTTGGATGTTTAGGGATTTTTCATTTATGTTTTATGTTAAAAATTACATTGGAGCCTCTTTGTACTCATCTTCTTGTGAATGGGTGTAGCCATCACATCTCTTCTCAAAGATAATCTACCACCATTCGAGCAAGTTTGTTTCAGTTTGCAATTTTACAGTTTTAGAAAGTTCTATTTATTAATAGAAGTCAAGTTTTATTGTATCTTTGTGTATTTATTTGATATACATATATGTTTCATTTCATTCCATTTATAAATCCATACCACTTAAGAACTATGGTTAGTGTCACAACCAGAGGTCAACTAATGTAGTCAACAACATAGTTGGTAATATCCTTCTTATACTTTATGTTCAAGGGGAATTGTTGCAAGTATGTGGACCATTTTTTATGGTGATCATTATGTAAATTTCCTTGTGTCTACATGAATTGCATAAGCCTATGGTCAATGTATATGATTGTTTTCTTTCCAAAAACATAACTATTCCACTGTCAACATGCCTGCACAATGGAATACATCTCTTTGTCCTAGGTGGGATATCTATGAACAACATCAAATAGTGTTTCATTGTGATATGCCACTAGATATCCTTGTCGAGTGAGGATTGCATTGATAACATAGTTAGTTGCATTTTTATTAATATCAATATGATTTAGTAGATATTGAAACATTAGGAATAGTGTAGAGCATATGTGATGTTTCAAATCCTAGAATTCTTTCTATTGTGACTCAAACCATGGAAACATGGATTTATCTCCACCCTTGGTAACATTACTTAAGGGATAATTGATATGATATAATTCCAACATGAAACTATGGTACAATTTAACGAGGCCCAACAAGCTATGGAGCTATGTCATAGTCTTTGGGGTTGTTTAGTTATGAATGACTTTGGTCTTGGCTAGGTCCACATGTACCCCATGTTAATCCATGATGTACCCAAAGTATTTAATTCAATACATGTTGAATGAGAATTTTTCGAGATTGGCATAAATCCTTTGTTGTCATAGGGTGCTCAAGGTCTATTGGATGTGTTGCAAATGTTTTTCCAAAGTGCAACTAAATATGAGGATTTTATCCAAATATACGACCACAAAATATTTTTTGAATAACTGCAAGATATCATCCATAATCCTCATGAATGTAATTGGAGCATTAGTCAAGCTAAAAGGCATGCCCAACCACTCAAAAATTCCTTCTTTATATTTGAAGGTTTTTTTCCATACATTGTTTTGTTCTATTGGAACATAGTGGTAGTTGGACTTTAGATCAATAGTACTAAAGAACTTATCCCCCTTAAGTTGATCAGGATGATTATCAATATAGGGGATTGGGTATCGATTCCTGAAAATGATATTTTTCAGGGATATATAATAAATATAGAGGTTTCATGCCACATCCTTCTTCTATACCAAAACAATTGGGCTCCCACAAGGTGAGGAGGTCTTTCAAATATGTTCCTTGTGGATGAGCATGTAAATAAGATTCTTTATTTCCTCATTATATAGAGGGGAGAACCTGTCACTATTAGGAAATTAGGTAAGGGTGCATTGGGGATCATGTCAATGAAAGGTTTGAATTGATATTGTAGAGGCACACCTGTAGGTGAAGTGAAGATATATCTATATTATGCTACAACCTTTCCCACTTGCTTCTATTTTGTATACAGATCTTATGAAAAGGATGTGGCAGTCATAGTGAAATTTCATTTACCTTATAATATGAACACGAAGAGGAAAAAAAATTTAGTCTAGGAGATGACCTTCTAGCATTATTTTGTCAAGACTAATGAAATTACAATAGTCAGAACTACCTATTGTACTTTGTAGGGTTTACCTCCAAAAGTAACAATGACACTATGGGGTCAGGACTCATAAAAAACATGACATTTCCACATATAAAGCTATCCTAAAATAATATCAAAAACTTTGAGTGGGGAAACATCACACAATACCTCATCTTTGAATAGCTTGATGTTATAGGATATGTGACACTGCTAGTTGATGCAAAGGTCTAATCCATGGCTCAACCAAGAAATGGTGTATGGTTGAGGGCGTGGGATTTTCAATAGCTTAGGTATCTTGATGAAGTTGAATGATATTAGGTTCCTCTATCTCCCATTGTTATCAATGAAATGTAGTGGGGTCCCCTTAACCCACATCTATGAATGGAAGAGGCACTCCCCCTCCTTAAGCTCCTTTAACTCATCTGTTTGGATATTTGTAGTTGTGATGGTAGCTCTGGGTTATGCATCAACGATATTTTTTCCTTTTTCTGAATCAAATTATGAGTTAGGTTCAAACTCCTTTTCTTTAAACTTGTAAAAAAAGTATTGTTTCAAGCGGAGTTCATCAGTATGCCAGGGGATTTTGTGGAACTCACACCACTTTCTAGTGTCCTTCTTCATCTTCGCATTACATTTATTTTCCTATGGATTGAACTTATTGTATTTAGGTTGGATTTACTTTATTTGTCCTTTGTTTTTTGAGTAAGGGATTCCTTTACCATAATTATGTTGTTGTGGATTTTCATATCCAAAGTCTCGCTTGTTCCACTGCTCAAATTTCTACTCGATTTTGATAGAATATTGATAGAGGCTCTGAGTGAGGATATGTCCAAGAAATATGTATTTGTTTGGATGTACCTATGTAGGCCAATATATTACTTTAAAACTAGGTGTTTCTCAGAATATCTAATACCCAAATTTAAGCACAAGGTATGGAAGATGTTGGTGTATTCTGGCACCTTCTGGCCTCTCTCCTCATGCAAATTCATTCATCTCATGTATTGGTAATCATAGTTTCAAAAATGGTATAATTCCTCCTTGATAGCATCAATAAATGCCTCCCAAGTGGGTCCTCTCCTAAATTTCATAGAATCATATTCATTGTGTCTCTCCCAGTAAATTTCCCACCAATATTTGACATTGGAGAGGGATTTAAGGAGCACAAAGGAAATCTTTTCAGTTTCAATTTTTTTCAATAGATTAATAACCCTATAGTAGATTTAACCATTTATATAAATCATCTTCATCTATCTGGCCTTCAAATAAATGGATATCAAGCTTTACTTTTACCTTGTAGAGTATTTCACCTCTGAAATGACTTATTGTTGAAGGTGCCTCACCCACCATCGATAGTCATTGAAGAATCTAGGAGAATTTTTCCATCATCTTGTTCTTGTTGATATTTTGGTAGCTACTAGAGGTATTAACCTCTAGTATAACCTTTGTGCTTAGAAAATAATATTACGGAAGAAAGAGAATCATTAAACAGATGTGGAAACACCCTAGAAGAGAAGTTGGACCAAGGAGAATAATAATAAATAATTAGAAGGATCCAGAAAGAAAATTTGACCTCACATGGAAAGTCACTTGGAAAAGCTAGTCTAAATATAGGTAAGGTGCTACCTCATTTACACAGTCTCACTCACTTAGTTAGAGTGCAAGTCTGAGGAGAAATAGTTGCAATAGCTGTAGTGGTGAAGCATAAGGAGGCACAAGTCTGAGGAAGGTGACACAGAAGTTGCAGTGGTGAAGTATCTCCTTGCTTAGTCTTTCTGGTATCTATCTCTTGTGCACTTCTCTTGGTTACGGTACACCCTCTTGGTATTGTGTTGTTGTTGCAGCTGTGTTGGTATTTATCGTTATGGTTTCGTTCTTTCTTTGTCTATGGATTCTACCTAAGAAAAGGTTATTGTGATCGAGGGTGGTATGTGTAAGTGCCTATGGTTGGGTGACAATGGTGTAACATTGTCTATGGTAAAATGACATACCAAAATTTTACCATGGTATCAGAGCGAGGTTTCCTTTAGAATAGTCTAACCACTGGAAGGAATATCATCAGTTTATATTATTTTCAATCTCGTTAAGCACTTACAAAACCCACCAAGAAGGTCACCTAAGGAGGGTACATCTTTTCCCCATATCAAATCTCCAAAATTCTAAAATTTAAAAATTATGGTTTCCTCATAAAACCCTATGTCAAGGAATCTAGAATCTAAAAGATAAGTTGAAGAAGATTCTTGAATAAATGAGGTCTCCTTGGTATAGAGCACTCAGTGGTAAGTTTAAAATACCTTTCTGAAAAAATTTAAATTTTTTGTCATCCTGGGGAAGAATGACTTCCAACACTAAGCTTGATCAGAAGCTTGAGGGTGTTGATAACTTCCAAGCATGGAAATATAGAGTGATTCTCATTCTAGAGGAAAATTATCTAGAAGGATCCATTGAATAATAAGTTGCAGAGCTAGAGGAATATGAGGCTATGGAAAAGTAAAATAAGAATATGGTTAAGGAAAAGAGGATCATTACAGATTCTATCAAGGATTACTTGATCCCTCATGTTGTTGGTTGTGGAGCCTCATTATCTTCTTGTTTCATAGGTCTTTGTTTTCACCCTTGTTTATACCCCATGAAGACTATACACCCAGGAATATTGTACATCCCTCCATGCAGGGGGGTTGCAGAAGGGTCTTTCCCCCTCTACAGGGTCTAGGGGGCTCATCCCCCCAGCTGGGGGGTCTGGGAGAAAGTGGGCCCTCGACGAGGGTTCAAGGGACACCTTTCCCTGATGGGGGTTCATGGGTGAAGCCCTTAAAGTAAAAAATTCCTTGTAAATGTATATTGTAATTTCATAGTAAATATGGACCATTCATTATATGGTCGCAGATCTTATGGTAGAAGATATATTACAGTTTTTTTCCTTAGAAGACAACCCTATTTTATGAGGGAAATTTATTGCAGCTACGCATCATTGTGAATATTGTATTCTAAGAGAGGAGACTGTTGGAGAAAGAAGAAGAAGTTATAGCGAGCATGTTTTAGGTTGTATCCCTTTATTTTGTTGGATAATAAAAAGGAAGGACCTAACAATTTCTTTGGTGGTGTATCCCACACTGGGTGAACCACATATATCTGTGTCTATCTTATATTTTTTATCTTATGTGTTTTATTTCCACATTTATTTTATTTTATTGTTCCACGATCATGTTTTTCTAATAACTGGTATAAGAGAGAAAGGTAACTCACAAGAAAAAAGGGTTCTTGGTTCGAGTTGGAGAAATGGTGGAAGATGGAAAGTTTAGGGTAGATAAATTTAATGACAAAAACTACTAGTTATGGAAGATGCACATGGAATATTATTTATATCATAAGGATCTATTCCTACCATTGGGTGGAATAGAAAATAAGTTGACGACCATGAAGGACAAAGAATGGGAGGTTATTGATAGAAAGGCACTAGGAACGATATGTTTGAGCCTGGCAGCGTCGATGGATTTCAATATTTCAAAAGAAAAGACAAAAAAGGAGATGATGGACTCATTAGATAAGTTGTATGGAAAAACCTTGGCATCCAATAAGGTATTTCTAATGAAGAGATTATTTAATATGAAGATGTCAGAAGGTGGGTCTATTGCAGATCATTTAAATGAATTTAATACAGTTACTAATCAGCTAAGTTCTATAAAAGTGGACTTTGATGATGAGGTCAGATCTCTTCTAATCTTGTGCTCATTGCCAGAAAGTTGGAACGACTTGGTCATGGCTATAAGGAACTCTATCTCTAGTTCAAACAATTTAAAATTTCATGATGTTGTTGGTGTTATCCTTGGCAAGGAAATGCGATAGAAAAGAACAGGTGAGACATAATGTAATGTGTTAAACATGGAGAATACGGGAGGAAAAAAGGATAGAGGAAAGGGCTCAGGGAACCGTGTGAACTATAGGAAGGTCAGATCCAAATCCACTCTAGGAAAGATAGAGTGATGGAATAATGGGAAGAAATGACATCTGAATAAAGACAACAAATCTCTAAAGAAACAAAGAGATGGAGAAGAGAAAAATCAGGAAGAAAATGTAACAGGTGATGTGTTACAAGATGATTTGATTCTTTCTGTAAATAATATTTTTAAGTTGTGTGTAGTAGATTTAAGGGCTTCATTTCTTGCCACACCCCATAGGAAGTGTTTTATATATTTTGTTCAAGGTGATTTTGGACAGGTTCATTTGGGTGATGATGAACCATGAAACATTGTTGGAATGGGAAAGATAAAAATAAAACAAAGGAATGGAAACCAATGATTTTTGAAAGAGGTAAGACATGTTCCAGATCTAAGGAAAAATCTAATTTCAACAGGGCAGTTAGAAAGTGAAGGTTGTATATCCATATTTACAGATAAGGTGTGGAAGTTCACCAAAGGATCACTGGTGATAAAAAAAGGAGAGAAGGTAGATACATTGTATTTATGTACTAGTAATATTGACTCTTCTATCTCTTTAGATTCTAGAGGAGTGGATACAACACTATGGAATCATATGATTGGACACATGAGTGAGAAGAGGATACAAATACTTCACAAAATAAATTTGTTTCCTGATCTTAAACAAATTGATTTGGATTTTTGTGAGCATTGTGTTTATGGAAAACAAAAGAAAGTCAGATTTCTCAGAGTCAGAAAAGAAAATAAGAGTGAAAGGTTAAATATTTTTTATATGGATGTATGGGGACTAGCTAAAGTAACATCTCTTGGTGGATCTTGTTATTATGATACTTCTATTGATGTTGCAACTAGAAAAACTTGGGTTTACAGTATTCGACAAAACATTGATGTTTTTGATACTTTTAAGAAATGGAAAGCTTTGGTTGAGAATGAGATAGGAAAAAGGTTGAATTGTCTCAGCTCAGAAAATGGAGGTGAACATTGCATCAAGGAGTTTGATGATTAATATTCATACCACGGGATTCATAGAGAGAATACAGTTCGAGGAAAACCAAAATAAAATGGTGTGTTAGAAAGGATGAACATGACAATCATGGAGCATTCAAGGAGTATGAAATTGCATGTTGGTTTTCCCTTATAGTTCTTGATAGATGTTGTAGATACTATTTTTTACTTAATAAAACAATGACCTTCAAGCTCTTTGGATGGTAGAATTCCAGAGGAGGCATGGACATGTAAAAAGGTAAACTATTATTTTTTGAAGACTTTTGGTTGTGAAGCATTTTTCCATATTGATAATGAAAATAGAACAAAGATTGAGGAAAAATACAAGAAGTGTACCTTTATTGGATACGGTGTTAATGATTTTGGTTATCGATAATGGGATTATGAAAATCAAAAAATCATTAAGAGTAGAGATGTCATATTAATTGAAAAGTTCATATACAAAGATCAGTTGCAGAGAAAGAAACAGGAAAAAGAAAAACTAGAATACACAGTGCTTGATGAGATCACTGAAAAATAAATTCTAAAGGTGCCAAAAAAAAAAAACGTACAAGAACAAGAGAAATAGGTACCACAAACTCTTTCAAGTGTTGTTAGAATATCTACTAGGTTAAGTAAGCCCCCTAAACGATACTCTCCTTCATTGTATTATTTATTGTTGATTGATTCTGGTGAACCGAAATGTTATAAATAGGCAATGGAGGTAGACACTAAAAAGAAGTGGGAGAAAGGTATGAAAGAGGAAATGGATTCCCTGGTAAATAATCAGACTTGGGATTTGGTTCAGTTTCCTGCAGGGAAATGAGCATTGCAGAATAAATGTGTTTACAAATTGAAGGAAAAAGATGAAGGAAAAAAGTGATACAAGGTTAGACTTGTTGTAATGGGGTTTGCACAAAAGAACGGTATAAATTTTGATGAAATATTTTATCCTGTTGTTAAAATGACTTCAATTAGGACTATTTTAAGTCTTGTGGTAGTAGAAGATTTACATCTTGAACAGTTAGTTGTAAAAACAAATTTTCTCCATGGGAATTTGGAGGAAGATATTTATATGCACCAGCCATAGGGGTATGAGGTCAAAGGGAAGGAAAATTTGGTATGCAAGTTGAAGAAGATATTGTATGGCCTAAAGAACTATCCAAGGAAGTGGTATTTGAATTTTGACAAGTTTATGACAGAACAAGGTTATAGTAGATGTCATTCTGATCACTGTGTTTATTTAAAAAACTAGAAAATGGAAGCTATATTATCTTGCTATTGTATGTAGATGACATGCTTGTTGTAGGGTCTAATGTGTAGGATATAAATATGCTCAAGAAGAAATTATCTAATTCATTTGCAATGAAGGATTTGGGTCCTGCAAAGAACATCATTGGTATGAGAATAACAAGAGATAGGGAAATTCACAGGGTGAGTACCTATAGAAGGTGTTGCAAAGGTTTAGAATGCAGAATGCAAAACTAGTTAGTACACCTTTGGCCAACCATTTCAAATTAACCAAAGAAATGTTTCCCAAGACACAAGAGGAGATAGAATACATGTCCAGGGTCCCTTATTCATCTACAATTTCCAGCTTGATGTATGCAATGGTTTGCACAAGACTATTGCACATACAATGGGAGTTGTGAGTAGGTATATGAACAATCCAGGTAAAGAACATTGGGAGCCAATAAAGTGGATTCTTAGGTATTTGAAAGGTATTGCTACTCATGCATTATGTTTTGGAGGTTTAGAAGCTATTCTACATGGATATGTTGATTCAGATATGGCAGGTGATAAAGATAGGAGGAGGAGAACCACAAAGTATATTTTTACTGTAGGTGGAACAACAATAAGTTGGATTTCGAAACTAAAAAATATCTTTGCAATTTAAACAATAGAAGTAAAGTATGTTGCTCCTACAAAGGCTAGTAAAGAAATGATTTCGTTACAGAGGTTTATGGAGGAATTGGGAAAGAAGTAGGAGAATGGTATGTTGTACTATGAAAGTGGGAGTGTCATTCATCTTGCAAAGAAAACAACCTTCCTTTTGATCACTAAGAATATACATCTCAGGTACCATTTCATACGATCTTTCTTGGAAGATGGACATTTGAAGTTGGAAAAGATACACACTAGCCAGAATCCTGCAGACATGTTAACAAAGGGAGTAACTAGGGAGAAACTGAGTTCCTGCTTAGTTTCAGTTGGTCTTCAATAATGAAGGTGAAGATGAGAAATTTCTCATGTCCAAGGTGGAGTATAGTCTAGCAGGTACAACAACAATCGAGTTGTTATGATCAGTCTCCAAGTGGGATATTGTTGGTTGTGGAGCCTGATTATCTTCATGTTTCATACGTCTTTGTTTTCAGCCATGTTTATACCCCACGAAGATTGTAAACCCCAAAATACTGCACACCCCTCCACGTGAGGGGGTTGCATCGGGGGCTTTCCCCCTTTGCAGGGTCTGGGGGAAAGAAGGACCCTAAAGGAAAATTTTCCTTGTAAATGTATATTGTAATTTCGTAGTAAATATGGATAGTTCATTATAAGGTTGCAGATTTGACGATAGAAGTTAGGTTAGGGTTTTTTTTCCCTAGAATGAAACCCTCTTTTATGAGGGAAATATATTGTGGCTATGCATCATTGCGAATATTGTATTATGAGATAGGAAACCATGAGAGAAAGAAGAGGAAGTTACAACAAGTGTGTTGTAGGTTGTATCCCTTCATTTTGTTGGATAATCGATGAAAACCCCCACCCATCCTAGGGTTCACATGACCTCCCAATCTAGGATCATTCATCTGTGGAGCTAAATCATCTCTCAGATCCTTGTTGGATCCCCTCTTAATGTTCACATGCCCTTTCAATTTCCTTAGGTGCAGGTCTGTACAAAACCAGAAACCTAAAGGCTCCTTTGCTAAGACCCTTTTTATCTTAAGATGAATTTGTGGGTGTTATCTCCTTAAATTTAGCCAAAGTCTCATGTGATAAAGGGATATGACCAAGCACTTAGCTGAAAAGTACTTATCTCAAGGTCTAGGGATCTGTTTATCCTCTACTTTGGCCTTCATGAGTTTTAACCTCACAACATGCTAATTCCCCGAACACCAAATTGGAGAACTCCCAGACTGGTGCTCCAAGAATTTGTTACTTCGATGCTCCAAAGCTTCGAGCTTCAGATGATTTCTCAAAAAAACACCACAAATCACCTGAACTTAAATTCATAGAACTACTCTAGTGCTCTTCAACTCCATACCTTCGAGCTTCAGAGGATCTTATAGCACGACACTCCACTTCCCCTGAACGCTCAAGTGGAAAAGCCTCGAAGGGTTCAAGAATCAATGGTCCCCATTTCCTACCAAGATCTACAGTTAATAGAAGCTTTGGGACTATGGGATTCAAGAGTTCCTGTGACTTCAATGTAGAATACCTTTGAACCATCGAACACCAAATTTGAGATTGACATCTCTTGCTCCTCCAACAGCTAATGGCTATGATCCACTTCAGAACTATGGGCTTCGGGAGTTCTCACTACGGATCACCACCAAACCCCCGAACTATAAAATTCATAATCGACGAAGAGCAGAGATCTACAATCCATGTGTCCCCACTAATGAACTACCTAGGTTCACCACATTCTTTGAGACTTCGATAATTTTCACGCCAAAGCACTTTTCACCCACAATATACCAAATTGTCAAACTTCTGAATAATTGGTAATACGTTGACACATGTCCCCAATGACGAATGGTTAGGATTTTATCTAGAGTTTTGGATTTCGAGAGATTCGCCTCCTAGCAACACAAGAAATTATTTCTCTTGAAGTGTCAAATCTCCAAAATATCATGAGATATATGGCTCACACTCACCTATTTGTAGATGTAATGGCTGGGATATGATCTTCTCACATGCACTTCTCCTTTGGTCTGGGGTTTTATCCAATGACCCAAATATATACACAACCAATCCAATGGTTGACACTCCTCCAAGTGATATATGATGTAGATTGACTCTAGGACTTTGGAGCTTCAAATATTTTTCCTCCTTTACAACAAATAACTTAAAACAAACAGAGAGGTCAAGTCCAAAGGACTTTGATGCTTAAAAACCACACACCTTACCTTAATCCGACAACTATGTGGGGTCCTATATTCTCCTGAAAAACTATCATCCATTATACTTCCAATAGGTATATTTCTTCTCTTTCGGGACTTCTCGTTATCCCTCCTTGAGATTTTTCCATTCGAAAGGACTCGTACCTCTTGCGCTTCCCTCTTGAGATTATAAATTATAATAAGTTCTCCCACGCACTCCCTGTGCTCCTCCTACAGTTTGAAACTTCTCTTCTTTGGTGCACACTTGCCCTATCTCTCCCGAGCTTGTAACTCTTCAACCACAAATCCTCTCGGCCCTTTTCTCCTTCAGATGATTCCTTGTTCACTCCTAGAAATTAGGATCTTTCTCTTGAGCTTGTGAACGCTATCAGAGTGTTCTTTCATATGACTTCTTGTGCCCTCTTGACACTTTGCACTCTTCCTCTTGAGATTCACCAACACTTAAACATAATGTTGACTTTGTGCACTCTTTTCACTCACACTCCTGAGTCTTGGATTGTAAAGACTCACCTGTGCACTCCTTGCATTTCCTCTGCGCACACTTGCACTAGCATTCCCTTGAGATTTAATATTTCTATGAGTTTAGGTGCATTCCTTGATTTATATCTATCCACTCCTTTCATTATCCCTTCTGACCTTGTGACCCATTCTGGTGTTCCCACCTGGCACGTTCTTCCTGAACTCAAAACTGAGTTCTTCGCACACCTTTCACTCGCTTCTTAGATTTTTCTAACAAATCCAATGTGCACTCCTTGCACTAGGCTTGAGACCCAAAAACACTCAGAAAATCACATAGATAGGGAATTATATCTTATTCCTACAAAGGGACCATTTAAACACTCAAATAATTCATAAACATACACAATAAACATTCAGAAAACACATTCATTCACATAGAACACATACACAGAGAATCACATGTACAAAAATATTCTTTTGTATTAAATCAAAATGCTTTGTACAGTGTTTACAAGATTGGAATTCAACATAGTCTTAGTTCTTTCTCTCCTCTCCTCTCTTATCTTTCTCTTGTCATGATCTTTTCTCTTCCTTCTAATTCTCCTAATGCCTCCTAACTTTTGACACATTGATACTTTTATAAAAGAGGGGATTCTCGTGCCTTCCTCCACCTACTTACATTAAATTACAATTCATTACTCTGATGCTCTGGGGCTTTGGTATTAATATTATTTCTCAACATAATACCATAAATCACCCAAACACTGAATTGGCGAACTACTTTGGTGCTCTTCGGCTTCGGATCTTCGGGCTTCGGAGGATCTAATAGAAAAACACTCCACTTCCTCTTAACGCCGAAGTGTTAAACCCCCAAAGGGTTCAAGAATCAATGGTCCCCACTCCCTGCCAAGATCTACTGTCAAAAGGAGCTTTGGGACTTTGGGACTTTGGGCTTCAGGATTTCTTGCGACTCCAACACATAATACCTCTAAATTGTCGAATGTCAAATTTGAGATAGATGGATCTCACTCCTCCAACAACCAATGGTTGTGATCCACTTCAGAACTCTAGGCTTCGAAAGTTCTCACTATTGATCACCACCAAACCCATGAACTGTCAAACATCGAATCAACGAAGGGTGGAGATCCATGGTCCACGTGTCCCCACTAATGAATGGACTAGATTGACTCCAGGATTTGGTACTTCGGGACTTATCACGCCAAAGAAATTTTCACCCACACTCTCCCATATTGTCGAACTTCTGAATAATCAGTAATCCACTGACATATGTCCCCAACGATGAATGGTCTAAATTTTCTCTGGACTTCAGGACTTCGAGAGATTATCTTCCTGGCAACACAGGAACTCATTTCTTCTGAAGTGCTGAATCTCTGAACTATCATGAGATTTATGGATCATGCTCACCTGTGTGCACATCCAAGGTCTAGGATCTGATCTTATCACATGCGCTTCTTGTTTGGTCTGGGGTTTGATCTAATGACCCATATCTATACATAGCCAATCCAATGACTAATACTCCTCCAATGATCTACATCATAGATTCACTCTGGTAATTTATAGGTTTGGGGATTTTTCCTCCTCTACAAAAAATAACTTAAAATAACGAGAGTAGTGACATATGAAGGACTTTGGTTCTTAACGACCGTGCACCATACCTTGATCTGATGAATCTGCGGGGTCCTATCTTCTCCCGAATAGACCACATTCATTCTCCTTCCAACAAGGATATTTGTTCTCTTTGGGGACTTCTCACTATCCCTCCTTGAGCTTTGTCCAGTCAAAAGGACTCTAACCTCTTGCATAAGCCTTATGCTTCCCTCCTGAGCTTAGAACATACAATAAGTTCTCATGCACACTCCTTGTGCTCCTCCTATAGTTTGAAATTTCAGTTCTGTGGTGCACACTTGCGCTATCTCTCTTGAGCTTGGAACTCTTTGACTACAAAGGGTATTGGCCCTTTTCTCCTTCAAATGATTCGTTTTTCCCTCCTGGAAATCATGCTCTTTCTTCTGATCTTGTGAACATTGTTAGAGTGTTCTTTCAGATGAATTCCTATGCCCTCCTGGCATTATGTGCTCTTCCTCTTTACCTTCACCATCAATTAAAAAAAATCTTGGCTTCTTGCACCCCTTTCATTCACTCTGTTGAGTCTTAGACTGTAAAGACTCACCTGCACACTCGTGCTTTGTTCGATCCAGGATCTTTTCATCGAGTAAATTATAAAGAATTGCATTAAATGAGCATAAATTAAAGTGCACCATTAAAGAAGGAAAGATCATTAATGAAGAGACATAAGCATCAAATCTGAAAATAAAAAACTTGATAATGAAGTTCACCCCTAGTGGAATACGTCTTCAGGTCCTTCTCTCAAATGGATAGGCCGTTTTATTAAATCAACAAAACAATTTGGCAAAATACATAAGTACACCTCATTCTAAAATCAAGTTGCATAAGTTTTGCTCAGATCAGAAAATAGACAACACCACTGAATTCGTGGCATCGAATTACCCAAAAATGACTTTCTCCATGCCTCGATCTGACTCTCACATTCCCAGGCCCAAGAAGAATTTGTCTCGGATTCTATGCCCTTCAACCTACAATAAATGTTGAATATTCTACCTCAAACTATGTGTCGATCTATACCCATGCACGCCCTCCTCCAGCATTGGGCAGATGCATGTTTTAAATAATAAAAATGACATTGTTTACAATGTGGGGTCATTGGCGCATTGGTTACGAAACATATATTAAGGTGTTATAAGGGGGGAGGTCCTAGGGTCAAGCCCACGAGCCTCCCCTTTTGGATTGACCATTGCAATATATATATATATATATATATATATATATATATATATATATATATAT
>ML782912.1:1279869-1348483 GCA_009831015.1 Picea engelmannii
ATAATCATGGGTTGTCAATGGGAATTTTCCCACTGCCACATGGTAGGTCATGACTGGGCCATGTGGCAACCACCTATTGCACCACGTCAACCACTGTACAGTCATCCTACCACATCAGCGCCACATCACTTTATGGATTTCCACTTCAGCTACCAACTCATCTTGCCACATCACTGTACAGACTTCCACATGGCACAATCTTACAAGTCTATGGAATGACCCAGAAATGCCAAATATGAGTGACACGTGGAAACCTTTGGTGCTTCCACATCACCATGACACATTTCACCTCCTACTCATGCCACATATGTTGTACATATGATGAAATCATCCATACTGATGTTGATGTTAGCAGTACAGATGCTGACTCATCCCCCTGCTGACTCGGCTAGTTTGACCAAACTTTGACCATGAATATCTTTTGATCTATAACTTTGTTTGATGAGTCAATTGTGTCGTTGGAAATCTTGCGATGTTCTCTTCACGATGATGTAATTTTCACGGAGTTTTGAGAACTTTGAATTTTGTCCCTTTCTCTATCTGCTGAGGCCATTCTCAGCATCCTTAGTTGCTTCTACGAGTTTTGAGTTGTTCTTAGTCTTCTCTGGATCCTTTTTGGATCCCGTCTTCCCACTAAGAGATTTTTTTACCACCAAAATCTTTCATCAATCAACAAATAAGTGAGGGAAGAGTTCCCTCACCTTGTCCTTCTCAATCCACTTTGCCTTTCTTAGATGTGAGCCCTTTAAGCCTACTCGAAGATAATCAACATCACCCCTGTGTGAATTCCTCATCTTTCTATCTAGGATGATATATTCCTTCAACTCATCCAAGTAATCAGGAGAAGACTCATCAACTAAAGGTATTGAAACTTCCTCATCCTGATCCATGATCATGGGAGGCTCAAAAAATTTCAAGTTCTCTACATTTACAACTGATTAAATCTTCATATAAGGTGGAATATCCATACACAAAGCATTGGTAGCACTTTTCTCTAAAATAGTGAAGGGTCCATAACGAATGGGCTTGATTCTTTCCTTCACCCTTCAATCTCTCCTTTCTTATGTGAATCCATACCTGGTCTCCAACCTGGAATTGATGATCAACCATGTGCTTGTCATGCCAATCTTTATATTATGCTTGAATTTTCTCCAACTATTCCCTGATTACCTGGTGCACCTATTGGATCCTCCGGATGAAATTTCAAGCTCTGTCCTCTTTTCTTTCTCCGTTTGAATCGTCATCTCTCCCATACATCAAGTCTAAAGGAACTTTATGTAGGTACCCAAAACATGTCTCAAAAGTTGAACACTGTGTGGAGGAATGTAAGGATGGGTTGTAAGCATGTTTTACATAGGGTATATGTTCATCCCATAACTTGGGATGCTTTTTGCAGTAGCCTCGAAGAAAAAGTACCATTGTTCAGTTTACAACCTATGTATGTTTGTCGGTCTGTGGATGGAAATCATTGCTCCTCCTCAATTTGGTTTCCATCATTCTCCACAAGCTTGTCCAAAAAAACCCAAGGAATCGAGTATCTCGATCCGAGATAATGGATGTGGGTAACCCAAAGTAAACCCAAACATACTGAAAGAAGAGATTAGGAGTCTACTCAACAATGATCTTCTTTTTACATGGCATCAATATACACATATTGTTGAACCTATCCACTACAACATACAAATAGTCATGACCCCCTTTTGACATTGGTAAACCCCCTACAAAATCCATGGAGATACTTTCCCATGGATGGGATGGAACATGTAGTGGTGAGTATAGCCCCAGTTTTCTATTAGTGGGCTTACAAGTGGAACACATCACACACCCCTTTACATATTTAGTTATAATTGCTTTCATTTGAGGCCAGTAACAAAACCTATGTAAATGAGCCATAGTTTTTCCTACCCCAAGATGCATAGACACAAGAGAATTGTGAGCTTCTCATATTACATGGGCTCGTTCATTTGTATGAATACATAGCTTTCCAAGATGGTAGAGTAGTTTTTCTTGTAGAAAATAGTTCTCTACCTGTGCACCATGGATTAGCTTCTCATATACTTCTTTAAAATATTCATCAATGGCATATTGTTCCATATATCTATCATGGGATAAAGAAGTATTCTTCAAAATAATAGAAGCAACAATAGAAGGTCTAGAAATCATATCATCTACCTTGTTACTTATACCCTTTTTGTACTTGATTACCAAATGAAATTATTGTAGAAAACCTCTTCCGTATGTAGTGTCAAGATTGTTGTAGTTTGTTTTATTCTTGCAGATACCGTAAGGGTTGGTAATTTGTATGTATGATTGTTTCCTTCCTTAACAAGTAGTGCTTCCATTTCTTTACGCTTTGAACTAATGCATACAATTGTTTATCATATGTAGGATAGTTAACAACAACTTGGTTAAAAGTTTCAGAGTGGTAACAGATAGGCTTACGATATTGCATCAATACTACACCCATGACGTATCTTCTGGCATCTGTCTCGATCTCAAAGGGATGTTGAAGATTCGAAAGTGCTAATACTGATGCGGTACTGATCTTTTCCTTAAAATTGTCGAAAGATTTTTGTTTTTTTCCTTCCCACTAAAAAGTGTTATTCTCACTGGTTAATGCACGCAAAGTAGATGCTATAAAGGAGAAGTTTGAAATGAACCTCCTCCAATAATGTATTTCACCTAAGAAGCTCCAGATCTCGGTTACACGTTTTGGCTCGGGAAAATTTACAATTACATCAATCTTGGAAGGATCAATTTTAAATTGTCATCCTCCTACAATATGACCTAAGTATACAAGTGCAGCCTTGCCAAATTCACATTTATAAAATTTTACATACATATTTTCCCTTTGCAAAATATCCAATACTTGATTTACATTCCTCACATGTTCATCCCAACTCCTGCTAAAAATAAGAATGTCATCTAAATATACAATCACAAAATCATCTAGGAAAGGCCTGAATACATCATTCATCACACGCATGAAAGTTGTCGGAGTATTATAGATCCCAAACATCATAACTAACCACTCAAACAATCCATGATTGGTTTTAAAGGTAGTATTCCATTCATCCTATTCTGTAACCCTGATCTGATGGTTTCCACTACGCAAATCCAACTTAGTGAAATAAACAAAATTCTTTAATTGATCAAGTAAATCATCTATACCAGGAAGAGGGTATTGATTTTTCACTGTGATTTTATTTAAGGCATGATAATTGACACACATTCACCATGTTGCATCTTTCTTTGGTACCATCACAATCGGAGAACCACAAGAAGATGAACTGGGTCGGATGAACCCTTGATCCAATAAGATCTGTACCTACTTCTTGATCTATGTCATCTCTACAGCTGACATCTTGTACATGCCCACTTTAGGAAGAGGCAAATCCTGCTGAATATGTATCTCATGTTGGATTTCCCTCTTAGGAGGTAATCCATCTAGTTCTTGTAAAATAGAATCATACTTAGAAACAATATCAATTAATTATTTCTTGTGAGAAGGATCACATCCTTGGAAACCGTCATATGTTTCGATATCTTTCTCTCTTATGACCATGAGTATATATATCTTATTATTTTAAATGAGTCTCTTCATTTGTCCTTTACTAACAAGTGTTGTGTTTACCCTCATGTTGTGAGCTCTAACAATATATTCCACTCCCCCCTTAGTAAGGTAGTATCTGTTCTCATGATGAAAGAAGACTATTTTTCTATCATAAAGATAAGGACTCCCCAACACTATGCCACATTTATCAATTAATACAACATCCAAATCCACTTCATCAATCAACTTTGAAGCAATAGAAAATCTGACCCTACATTTTTTGGTGACATTAAGTTTTTCTTTATCACATACCCAACCAAGAAGATAAGGATTCAGATGTGGTTTCATTTCAAGACCCATTGTTTTGACAATTGCTTCAGATATTAAGTTTACTTGGGAACCCAGATCAAATAATATATCTATCTTAGCATGTTTAGATACAACTCTTATGTGAAATAATTCATTCCTCTTTCATTCATCATTATGAGATCCATTATTGGAATTTTAACTAGCATGAAGGGAATATTTACCTTGTACTACAACCATTGTGATATTTCCTTCATCTCTTGAATCATAACCAAGATCTTGTTGCACTGTAGCAACGAATTTTGTCTTCCCCATTCCACCGAACTGTTTCAGTCTCTTCTCTAGATGCAGTTTCCAACAACGTTCATCATCATGACTTTTTTTCTTGCAATGATTGCAAGATGGATTTCCTCCCTCTCTCATCACTTTTGCGGTCTTCTTTTCCTTCATTTTAAACTTGTTAAAAGGCTTATCTGGGAGACTGGAAGGTTTCTTTATGGGATCTTCTTCAACATGCTTTCCCTTGTTCTCAAGGTGAGTGGCTTGCACAAAAACTTCATCAACACTAGTGGGGTTAAACAAGAGACAATTATGACAAATATAACTATGAAGTGAGCCAATATACTTCATTAAAGTTTCATAAGAATCCAAAGGAATGTTTAATGCAAGAGCATTCTTCCTAAATTCTTCTGTAAAACTTTCTACAGTTTGACCTTTACTTTTCCTTAAAGTTTTCCATTCCATCATTTCTTTATGTAAATAACCCAATGGATGAAATTTCTTCCTTATTGCTAACTTAAATTATGGCCATGAGGAAAGAATATTAACACACTTACTTATGTCATGAAGTTTTCTCTCCCACCATACGAGAGCGGTGCCTTCCAACTGAAGAGAAGCCAGTTTCACTTTAACTTCCTCTTCATCAATATGTTGAACACTACAATATACTTCGACCTGTTGGACCCAATTATCTAGATTTTTAAGATTATCATCTCCATTAAACATAGGTAAATAAAATTTTACATAAATATTTAATAATGGTTTCTTAAAAGAGGCTTTATGGCTAGAATCATGAGAATGATCAGAATGCTAAGAGGAAGAAGAACTAGAACTTGATGGTGAAGATGGAGGATCAGGAGGGTCTCCACCAGCCCCTTGGTTTACCGAAGCATCATCATCAACGTGTGATTCCTTTTTCTTCCCTTTCTTCTTCATCTTCTTCCTGTAGTCTCCATACATTCATTCAACCATTTATGGCATGTGATAAAATACCATATGAAAGTTTTTCTCCTGTTCATCATGCTTGTCCCATTTTTCCATTTTCTTCCTTCGGGATGCATGACTAACTTTAGGATTGAAAGTCTTAATATTTCCTTCACTCAGTTTATGCTTGTCCCTAGTAAGTGTTCACACTCAACAATTCAAGTGAAAGATGAATGTTCTGATACCAACATGATCCAATATCTTTTCATCGAGGGACTTATAAAGAATTTCATTAAATGAGCATAAATTAAAGTGCACCATTAAAGAAGGAAAACTCAATAATGAAGTGACATAAACATAAAATATGAACACGAAAACTTGATAACATAGTTTGTTCCTGGTGGACTATGTCTCTCGGTCCTTCTCTCAAATGGGTAGGCCTTTTTATTAACTCAACAAAATAATTTGGCAAAATACATAAGTATACATCATTATGAATTAAGCTACAAACATTTTACTCAGATCAAAAAACAGACAACACCACTGAATTTGTGGCATTGAATTACCCAAAAATGATTGTCTCTATGCCTTGATCCTACTCTGGAACTCCCATGCCTAAGAGGAATTATGTCTCATTCTTTGTGCCCTGCTACCTGTAATAAATGTTGAATATTCTTCCTCGAACAACATGTAAATCTATACCCATGCACACCCTCCTCCAGCACTGGGTAGATGCATGTTTTAAATAATAAAAATGATGTTGTTTACAATTTGGGGCCATTGGCCCATTGGTTACAGAAAATATATTAAGGATTTATAAGGGGGGAGGTCCCAAGGTCAAGCCCGTGGGCCTCCCCTTTTGGCTTCACCGTTGCAATATGTGTGTGTGTGTGTGTGTGACGTCCATTCTGCTCACTTTGGTGAAGATTCTAGCTAGTGGTCTGTTTCCAGATTTGGCAGGGTCTTGCGAGATTTGGCAGACCTGCCAAATCTTATATTTATTTTTTAAATTTTGATCACGAGTTGTCATTGGGCATTTTCCCACTGTCACGTGGTAGCCACCTATTGGGCCATGTCAACCACTATACCGTCAACCTTCCATGTCACCACCACGTCTCTGTATGGATATCCACTTTAGCTTCCAACTCAGCCTGACAAGTCAGTGTCACATCATTGTATGGATTGCCACGTGGTGCAATCTTACTGGTTCACAGAATGACCCAGAAATGCCAAATATGAGTGACATGTGGTAGCCTCTGGTGCTGTCACGTCACCATGTTGACAACATGATGGTGTCAACATGACACATGTCACCTCCTACTCATTCCACTGATGTCGATGTCATTCGTACTGATGCTAACGTCAATAGTACGGATTTTGACTCACCCCCTCTTGACTAGGCTAGGTTGACCAAACTTTGACCTGGAATATCTTTTGATTCGTAACTCTATTTGATGAACCGTTTCCATCGTTGGAAATCTTGCGACGCTCTCTTCACGATGATGTCATTTTTATTGATTCTTGGGAACTTTGAATTTTTTTCCTTTCTCTATCTACTGAGGCCATTCTAAGCGTCCTTAGTTGCTTTTGTGAGTTTTGAGTTGTTCTTAGTCTTCTATGGATCCTTTTTGTATCATCCTCTATGTACACTTGCACTAGACTTCCTTTGAGCTTTTACATTTCTCTCGATGTAGGCACACTCCTTGCACTATCCCTTATGAGCTTATGACTTATTTTGGTGTTCCCACCTAGCACGCTCTTCCTGAACTCGAAACTAAGTTCTTGCACACACCTTGCACTTGCTTCTCAAAGTTTTTTAACAACTTTGGTGTGAACTCCTTGCACTCGCCTTGAGATCCCAAAACACTCAGAAACTCACATAGATAGGGAATTATATATTAGTCTTGCAAAGGGACAACTTAAACACTTGTATAATTCATAGACATACACAACAAACATTCAAAAAACACATTCATTCACATAGAAAACATACACAAAGAATCACATGTATGAAAATTGTCTTTTGTATTAAATTTGAATGCTTTGTACAATGTTTACGGGACTGGATTGCAACAAAGTCTCAGTTCTTTCTCTCCTCTCCTCTCTTCTCTTGATATTCTCATGAGCTTCTCTCTCCCTTCTAATTATCCTAATGCCTCCTAATTTCAATACATTTATTTGTTTACAAACGAGGGGATTCTCGAGCCTTCCTCCACCTACTTACATTAAATTACAATTAATTTACATATAGTCTGAATCATATCTAAATCGATCTATCTGTCAGCCATTAAAGGTGACTCACACTCATCCTTACACAACACAATGGTTCATCCCTCATCGAGACTTACAAACTTTAATTACATTAAATTAACAAATTTAAAACAAAACGAGAAGGTTGGCGCTTCTCTCTCCTCAGGGTCTGCTCCCTCCTAGTGTACTACTATGTTGGTTGTTGATCTGATGTTGATGCTCCTACATCAATAATAAAAAGTAAGGACCTGGAACTTTCTATGGTGGACGTAGCCCACACTGGGTGAACCACGTATATCTATGTCTCTATTTTATTGTGTATCTTCTATGTTTTATTTCCACATTTGTTTTATTTTATTGTTCTGCGATTTTTTTTTCTAACATATTTCTCATCATTAAAAACCCCAAAACAAATGTTTTATGCCTTATCTTGATTATATTAAGGAAAGAATATCAACCAGAAGATGACATTGAGGACACATCTCAAGAATGTGAAGATGTTGAATTCACAAACCATCCGATCCAGCTTCACAATGGTGTCTCAAATCAAAGAAAAACTTAAGGACATCGGAGATATAAATGAAGAAGCTAAGAGAGTAATGACTACATTGAATGGTCTCCTAAAGTCTTGGGAATCATTTATTCAGGGAATATGTTCCAGAAGAAAAACAAATTTCAACATGCTATGGGAAGATTGTACTGAAGAAGAAGCTAGACTAGCAACAAGAAAAGAAAATTTGCTTGATGATTATCAAGCACTAGCATCACATGAAAGAAAAGGAAAGAACATGAAAGAGGAACATCCCCCTAAGAAATTTAAAAAGTAACAAAAGACTCAAAAGACTTAGAAAGATTATTCAAGCTACAAATTCTTCAGCTGCCAGAAGATGGGACACATTGCAAGAAATTGTCCTCTCATAAAAGAGAAGATAAAAAAATGACACAATAAAAGACATCATGCTCATGCCATAGTAGATGATGAACCTACTTAGAATAGAAAAAAATATTATGATTCAAGTGAAGAACCTGTATTGATATAAGAAGTCATAGGAACATTCACTCATGGAAGTGACACATGTCCTTTTGATAGTGGTGCTTATAAGAACATGACCGGTTACAAGGGTTCTCTCTCAGATCTAGTTCAGAAGGATTCAACTCATAAGGTGAATCTTGGTGATGACTATCAGTATCCCATTAAACAAGTAGGATAATCCTCCTACAAGTTGGATTCTGGAAAACCTTTGAAGATAAAACATGTCTTGTATGTACCTGGTTTGAAGAAGAATCTCCTTTATATCTCAACATTGGAAGAGAAAGGATTCATAGTTTCTTTTATTGATGGTGAAGTTCTCATGTGGCCAAGAGGAAAGTCTATTGATGACACTATTATGATTGGTGTCCAAGAAGGAGGTCAATAGAAATTAAATGGACACTCATATTCAATATTAGTAAACAACATAGTAAATCCAAGTGAGCTATGGCATTGAATATTTGTTCAATTACATTACAGATCATTACCGATCGTAAGCAATATGGTAATAGCTTTTCCATAAATTTAGGTGGATCATGAAGGTATATGCAAAATATGTGCACAAGGAAAGAACGTGAAGAGTCTATTTCCAAGTAGTGGAATCAAATCCAAAGGAGTTTCAAATATCATGAATTTAGACATGTGTGGACCAATGAAATCTACTTCACTTAGTGGGTATGTATATGATGTTTCATTTATTGATGATTTCTCATGTAAGACTTGGATTTATTTATTAAAAACAAAAAGTGAAGTATTCATCAAGTTCAAGGAATTCAAATCCTTTGTAGAAAATATTTCTAAAAATAAGATAAATATTTTAAAGTCAGATGATGGAGGAGAGTTCACATCAGATGAATTCAAATCATTCTGCAGAGAAGTTAGGATTAAGAGGGATCTCACTACTCCCTACAATCCTCAACAGAGTGGTGTGGAAGAAAGAAAGAATTAGACGATAATGGAAGAAATAAAGGCTATGATTCATGATCAATAATTATCTATGAATCTATGGGAAGAAGAATCCCATACCATTGTATATGTGAAAAACAAAAGTCCTCACCGTGTACTTGGGAGAAAGACACCAAAAGAATTTTTTACAACAAAAAAGATAGAGGTCAACCACCTAAGGATATTTGGTTGTACAATGTATGTGCATGTTCCCAAAGATAAGAGATCAAAGTTGAATCCTTTAGGAAATAAGGGTATATTTGTTGGATATAATGAGACATCAAAGACATATAGAGTCTACATCCCTAGTTACAAACATATCAATATTAGCATAGATGTTACCTTCGATGAGGATGCAACCTTTAGTAGATCAAGGCAACATCATATGTCTAAGATACATGATGAGGATCATGAAGCTCCTAGAGTTGTAGATACATATGCAAGTAATGTTGTTATTCTAGAAGAGCATGGTTCAGAGGACCATGACATGGAAGAACCACAAAGACCTGTGGAAATGAGTACGAAGAAAAGAAGACCATCTTGGGCTTGTGAGGTTATTCAGGATGATGAGAAGTATGGTGCTCCAGATGGATATTTCAAATAAAGAAAGAAACCTCAACCATGTTCTAGTTACATGGCATTGTTATCTAATATCATCGACATTGAGCCTACCTATTATGAAGAGGACATAGAGAAGAAATTATGGAAGGATGCCATGATTGAGGAATACCAGTCCACCATTAAGAATGTTGTTTGGGATGTGTTTATGAGACTTAAAGAGAAATTTTTTATGAGTTCCAAATGGATCTACAAGATGAAACATTCAACAGATGGCAATATCAAGAAGTACAAGGAAACATTCTTGAGTTCTCCCAAAAAGAAGGAATAGATTATGAGGAGACATTTTCTTCTGTGGCGAGATACACTTTGATTAGAACTACACTTGCGATGGTTGATGTAATGAAATGGAAGATACAACATATGGATGTGAAGAAAACTTTTCTTAATGGTGTAGTAGAAGAGGAAGTGTACGTGGAGTAGCCACAAGGATTCGAGAAACATGGAAGGTAGAAACATGTGTGAAAATTGAAGAAATCCTTGTATGGATTGAAACAATCACCCAGGGCATAGTACAGTAGAATTGATAGATTTTTTATGAGCTTGGGTTTTACCAAGAGAAAATAAGATCCCAATATTTACTACAAGGTTGAGGATAGTGGACCAGTGATATTGTAGTTATATGTGGATGCCATGTTTCTAACAAGGAACGAGAAGCTCATCATTGAGTGAAAGAGAAATCTTGCATCAGAGTTCGAGATGAAAGAACTGGGTATGATGCATTATTTCTTGGGTATAGAGGTGTGGCAGAAACCAGACGATATTTTCCTTAGCCAAGGAAAAAACACTATAGAAATACTAAAGATATTTGAAATGATGGATTGTAAATCCATGCTCACACTAATGGTGATGAACCTAAAGTTATTGAGTGATACTTCTTTAGAGATAGTGGATTTCACCATGTATAGGAAGATGATTAGTTTGTTGATATATTTGATGAATAATAGGCCAAATATATGCTTTGCAATGAACACCTTGAGTCAGTATATGGTTAAACCAAGGCATTTTCACTTGATTGAGGCAAAGAACATATTAAGGCACCTGAAGGGTACGATAGACTTTGGACTCTGATATGTTTCAGATTGTAAGATAAGAATGCTAGGCTAAGCTGATTTAGATTGGGTTGGTAGCATCACAGATTGAAAGAGTACATCAGTATGTTGCTTTAGTTTGGGGTTAGCTATGATTTCTTGGAGAAGTAAACTAGTGTGGCACTCAGTATGGTCGAGGTAGAATATATAGAAACATGTTTATCTAGTAGCGAATTTGTGTGGATTTGGAAGTTGCTTGTAGGACTGTTTGATCTCAAGTTGGAGGTGACTTGTATTTTTTGTGACAACCAGAGTTGTATAATTTTATATAAGAACCCTATGTTTCATGAAAAGTCTAAGAACGTCAAGATCAAGTACCATTATATCTGATACCTAGTGCAAAAGGGAGTTGTGAATCTCCAATATATTGGAACAAATAAGAAGATATAAGATGTGTTGATCGATCCTCTATCAAAGGTGAAGTTTGAGTACTTCAGGGAAAATCTTGGCGTGGTCTAGAAGGAATTCCCTCATAAGAGTGAATTATGAGTCACATATGTGACTCTAGGGGGAACTATCTTATAGAGTGTGGCAATAGTTGATATTTATTTACAGGAATGTTATTTTCCCATGCTCCATATGGATTGGCTAGTAGCGCAGTTCTCTGTGAATTGGCTAAACTGGATAGTTTCCCAGACTTAATATGGATTGGGTAGTAGTGACATTTTGTGTGAACTTGCTAACCTAGATAGTTTCCCAAACTCCATGTGGATTGGGAAGTTGCATAGTTCTCTATGAACTGGCTAGTTTCCTAGCTTTGAGTGAGCTAGATGAAGTCTTGTAATGAAAAAAGGTCCAAAAGGACTCCAAGACCCATAAGGTCTAACAGGATGATGAGTTTGTGCCCACTAGAGAGATTCTACATATGTTAATGAGGCCCCATATTCATAACTATGACATAACCATTAGATGGTTTTTTTGGATATGATAATTATACTTGTGACATGATCTATTTGATCATGAGATAGCCCATGTGGCTATAGTGATGTTACCTGTAGACTAGTCTGCAAGACCATGTGTGTCTTGTCCATGCCATGTGAGATGGATGGATGTGATTGAGACCATTACTTGAAGAACATCATAATTAATGCCTCCCTATCTAGGAGGGAGTGTTGATGTTTTGGTAGATGCGGGAGATATTAACATCCAGTATAACCTTTATTCTTAGAATAGAATATTTTGGAAGCAAGAGAACCATTAAAAAGATGTGGAAATACCCTAGAAGATTGTTGGCATGTTTTCAGGCAGATGTTATTGTCATTGATGGCAAGATCAGAGTATGCAGCGATGGAAAAATAGGGACAACATAAGCTCAGAAGAGATAGTGCAGAGGTGCACGAAGAGTGTAAGAGTGTGCTTGTTTATTTGATGGAAAACAGGCAGGCAAGGAAGATCAAAAGTGCAGGGATAATGTCATGGAAAGATCAGAAGCGTAAACTCCATTTCAAAGTTTCGGATACAAGGCATTGGAGGAGTCAAGGAAGAAACTCATGACAAGAATGTCGAAATGGTGAAATGTGAAACGCCGAAATATGTTGATCTGACTCCATTTCAGAGTTTTGGATACCGAGAGGTTGAGAAGTCAAGAGTCGAGACTCTTCAACACAGGAGTCCCGGAGTTGTGAAATCCGGAATCCCGAAATCCTGAAAGAGGCACATCAACAAGAGTTTTGTAGACTGGAAAATAACTCCATTTCGGAGTCTAGGATACCGGGAGTTGAAGTGTCGAAACACCTCACCACAGGAGTGTCGAAATGTCAAACCGTTGAAATGCGAAACATCAAAATCCTGAAATAGGCACATAAACAAAGAGTTTCGCAGAACGGGAAATAACACAATTTCGGAGTTTTGGATACCGGGAGTTGGAAGAGTCAAGACTCTTCATCATCAGGAGTCTCGGAATCGCGAAATGAGAAACGCCAAAATCCCAGAAGAAGGAGGACAGTTTTAGATACTGGGAGTTGGAAGAGTCGAGACTCTTCATCATTAGGAGTCTCGGAATCACGAAATGAAAAATGCCAAAATCTCGAAAGAAGGAGGACAGTTTCAGATACCGGGAGATGGAGAAATCAAGACCCGAGACTCTTCATCATAGGAGTGTCGAAGTGCCGAAACGCGAAATTGCGAAATGCAGTTTTTGAATAAGGTTGTGGTCACAGCCGGTGGTCACATCGTCGAAGAGCTATAGATAAGAGCTCGATGCGTTAAGCTCATTTTTTCGCAGTTTCGGGGATCGTGACTTGGAGAGTCGATATGCCTCGTAACAGGAATTCGTGACATGTGAAATCGCGAAATGCTGAAATATGAAATGCCAAAATGATCAAAGCTAGTCTAGCTAATTTCATTTTTCAGAGTTTCAGAGATCATGACTTGGAGAGTCGAGATGCCTCACAACAAGATTTCTGAAATTCTGAAATGCGAAACACGTTTTGGCTCAGCTTGTGGTCACAGCCACTGGACACATTGGCGGAAGATGGAGGAAGGAGCTAGTGCAACCAAGCTCAATTTCGGAGTTTCAGGGATTAGTATGTGAAGTGTAAACAAACCTTAACCACACAAATCTTGAAATGCCGAAATGTGAAATGACGAATTAAATGGAAGACCCTACGAACTCCATCCAATGGTGTAGGCAAACTTGAATATGATCGGAGGGCTATTGTTGCACTTCACAGTGTAACTGCCAGAATTGACTGATGGTTTCTGACAGAGGACTTGCAGAGGCCTCAGTATGATTTCCATAGAAGATGAATAGGCTCGAGGCATCTTATAGTGATTGAAGACTATTCTTAGAGGCGATTGACAGATGGATGGGCGTTGAAGCCTGTAACTACAACAAAGAGGATTAGCTCGACTATGATAGAGAAGATGAAGAGTCTCAACTGCCAGACAGGCTAAGAAATCTCAGCATAGCACCCAGTGATGCTAGATGTGTGGGTTGAACCGCTAGAGAAGATGAAGAGTTGCAATGATGATTAGGTAGAGTACTCGACATGAGGAGTTTGGTAGAGATTGGATGCGGAAGGAGCACAGAGATGATAAGAATGGTGAACAAAGAAGAGATCAGTGTTGTTGTTGTTGGGTGTGATTGAGGTGTGAAGAAGGAGGCAGAGCCCAGCAGCAGAAATGTACAAAAGGGGAATGGTGCATTGAAGGGACATGGCCCAGAGAGCATAAAAGGAAAAAGAACAGAAAGTACAAGGAGTGTGCAGAAGACACTGATGTAGACAGAGGAACGCAGTGTAGAAGAAAAATGATGAGACCGGTAAGCCATTGAAGAACTTTATATCATTGTAATAAGTCTTAATAGCAAATATTTATATGGCAGAGTGGTAGGGAGGTGGTAGGGAGGACTTTTGTCCTCATAGGTTCAAGTGGGTGCTTGAACACAGGGAGTTGTAGCTTCCATATGGTTGTAGCCAGAGAAACCAAGGTGTCAGGATGGTGCAAGGGAGAACTATTGTTCTCTATTATATAGGTTGGTGCTTGTGTGACTTGAAGTTGGTGCTGGAACACTTAGGAAGTTGGTGCTTCCATCCAGTTGGTGCTGGAACAATTAGGGAGTTGGTGCTTCCTTCTAGTTGGTGCTAGAGAAACCGGGGAGTTGGTGCTTCCTTCTAGTTGGTGCTAGAGAAACCGTGGAGTTGGTGCTTCCTTTTAGTTGGTGCTAGAGAAACTAGGGAGTTGGTGCTTCCTTCTAGTTGGTGCTAGAGAATCCAGAGAGTTGGTGCTCTTAGCACGTAGCAGCTTGCAAAATAGAGGTTGTAGCTTCATTATGAGTTGGTGCTCATATGTATGATAATGTAAAGAATGTAAATATTACTTATCATATAAAGAAGAAGAGGTTTTTACCCTGTATGGGTTTCCTTAGGAACTATCAGTCTCAGTGTATCTCATATGTTTGACTAATGCTGAATGTTCTATTGCTTACTTCCCTACATTATTGTGACTGACATTAAATGTTGTGTAAAGAATTTAAAATAAACATAATTGTTTAAGCCTAGTAACAACTGATTCACCCCCCCTCCTCTCAGTTGTTCATCAATTGGTATCAGAGCCAACCCCTTTTATCTAAGGGTAGAACATAGAGCTTAAACATGTCAAGCCATGAAGGAAATTCAACCAATAAGGCCCCTCTATTCAATGGAACAAACTTTGCCTTCTGGAAAGTTAGAATGAGAGCCTACATAATGGCTTTAGGTGTAGATGTCTAGGATGTGGTAGATACCAGTTATGTAAAGCCAGATGTACTAGATAATAAGGATGAGAAGCTAGAATTTAGCTTCAATTCTAAGGCTATGAATGCTATCTTGAGTGGGCTTGTAGAAGTAGAATTTGTAAAAGTTATGCACCTAGGAACTGCCAAAGAAATGTGAGACAAACTCATTAGTAGTTATGAAGGTAATGAGAAGGTAAAGGACGCCAAGCTTCAAACCTACATAATATAGTTTGAACAACTGAATATGAAGGAAGATGGAACTGTTGGAAAATACTTTCTAAGAGTATAAGAAATGGTAAATGCAATGAAAGCACTTGGTGAGAAAATTGAGGAACCTTTTTTAGTTCAGAAAATTTTGAGATCTCTACCAGATAGGTTCAACCCGAAGGTCTCTGCTATTGAAGAACTTAATGATCTAAAAACCTTGGAGTTTGATCAACTTCTAGGAACATTGAATTCATATGAAATGAGAATAGTTAAAGATAAACCCACCTCCAGAGAAGCATCATTTAAGGCAGACAAGAATGAGGATTCGAAGCATGATGAAATTGAAGAAAAATTTGTGAAGAGACTAAAGAAGGGATCAAGAAAATACAAAGCTAAACTGCCTTTCAAATGTTTCAACTATGGTAGGATAGGTTATTTTGCAAATAAATGTCCCCACAAAATAAAGGATCAGACATGTGATGATGAGGAGAAGCACAAACAATTTTTTTTTTATAAAGAGAATAACTTTAAGAAGAAAAGTCTTTGCGTAAACAATGATGATGATCCTTCAGATGATGAAGACAATGACTCCATTATTGAAGATAAACTAAATGACTTCATACTTATGGACAAAGAGGATTATGATAATATAAGCACAGGAACTGATGCTAATGAAGAAGAAGTTGTGGTTGACATGGAAGGAGAACTGATTAGTGCACTAGAAGAGATTGATAGACTAAGAATTGAGAATAGAAAGCAAAGACAATTGATGATATAGTTCGAGAAAAATAGTAAAGAACCTAATGAATACCTTGTCCTACTAAAAGTGGAATTAGAAGAGGCAAAGAAAATCGAAGACATTCTGAAACGAAATTTATCATAAAAGAAGGCAAGATGTGAATCAATAGAACAAGAAGTAGTGAAAACTAGGAAAGAGATGGAGAAGTTTCAAGCCTTGTATAATCATAATCTGTCAAGTATCAAAGCCTCAGAAGGATTAGTCACCATTCTGAATCGGCAAAGGAATCCAAAGCTGAAAACTGGTTTGGGTTATGAAGAGGGATCAAGTTGTGATAAGCCAAGAAAGGATGAACCCATCAAGTTTGTCAAATCTACAACCAATTGCAACAACAAACCTGCAGAAACAAAGGAAGACAATCAATTGCCCAGGACGAGTAAATAAAAAGGCTCCAGGACTGAATCTGTAGAACAATGAAATAATGCACTCCCTGATGAAAGACATCATCAGCATGGAAGAAATCGATTTGCTCAAACAAGACAACCATTTTCCAAGTACAAAGAATTTTTCTATGGCTATTGTTTCTATTGTTCTAACTTTGGTCACAAAGCTGTAAACTGTATGAGAAATTAAGATTTCAAAGGAATAAATACTTGCCACAACAAAGAATGACACAACCAAGTAACAAACCTTCATAGATTGCAAATTTCCAAATTAAGTCTAGAGACATGCAACTAAGGAGGTCAATAAATAATCAACAGTCAATGAGTAGACAATGCTGCAACAATAATTTTGACCTATTGAACAATGAGATTGAATGCTACATCTATCATAAATATGGACATAAATATGTTGACTATCGATTAAGGAACTGTGAGCTAGATTTGAATTCCCTTGTTGAAAATGTCAAGTTTTGGAAGAAGAAATAAAGTGACAAGTGTGGATTAGTGTTGTCAGCTCAAAGAAAATTGAACCCTTGGTATATAGACAGTGGGTGCTCCAAACATATGATGGGAGACAAAGGTAAGTTTCTATCTCTAAGTGAAAGAAAATTAGGAAATGTAATGTTTGGAAATTATGCTCTAGGTAAAATAAAGGGTAAAGGGATGGTGAGTTTAAGTAATGGAAAAGGAAAAGCCCAAGATGTTCTACTTGTAGATGGGCTGAAACATAATTTGCTCAGTGTAAGTCAAATGTGTGACAGAGGATGTGAAGTGGTGTTCACATCCAAGGACTACAAAATAAAGTCTATAAACTGAGGACAAGTGGTGCCCAAAGGCATAAGGACAAAAAATAAATTATATGTGATGAAAGAAAATAGAGAAGAGTGTCATCTAAGATAACATGATAAAAGCTAGTTATGGCATAGGAGACTTAGACATTTAAACTTTGACCACTTAATCAAGCTCAAAAATCTTGAGGCAGTAAAAGATCTTCTGAGAATATCAAAGCCCCAAGATTCGATGTGTAAACCCTACCAAGTAGGAAAGATAACCAAGACATCGTTTAAGTCCAAGCACTTTACTTCAATAGAGAAACCACTCCAACTAGTTCATATGGATTTATGTGGACCATCAAGACAGGAAGGTACAGGGAGAGAAAACTACTTCATGCTGATTATTGATGATTACTCCAGACTTACTTGGGTTGCCTTTCTCGAGGAAAAAGATGAAGTATTTGAGAAGTTTAAATTATTTAAGGCTTTAACTAAGAATCAAACAAGCAAGAAGTTAAAGGCAGTAAGATTAGATAGAGGAGGAGAATTTATTTCAAGTGATTTCAAGGAATTCTATGATAAGCATGGGATCAAGAGAGAATACACAATCCCAAGAACTCCATAACAAAATGGAGTAGTTGAGAGGCAAAACAGAACAGTGTAGCAAATGGCTAGGTCAATGATAAATGAGAAGAACATTGGTCAAACCTACTGAGTAGAAGCAATACACACAACAATCCATGTTCTTAACAAATCCCACCTCAGACAACAAAGTGACAAGACACCTTATGAACTGTGGTATGGGAGACCTGTTTCAATCAAGCACTTCAAAGTCTTTGGGAGTAAATGTTACATAAAGAATAATGATGAGAACCTTAGAAAATATGATGACATGGCTGATGAAGGTATCTTCTTAGGATATGCTACAAACAGTAAATGATACATATGCTATAATAAGAGACTACATAAAATGGTTGGTTGTATTGACGTAAAAGTTGATGAAGGAATCCCAACAAGAGAGGTGTACAATAATGAGTCTTCTACAGAGGACACAACTAAAGTTGAATATGAATAGGTCCAAGAATCAGAAAATGAAGACTCTGAATCAGATGAAGACACAGATACTCAAACAAACTTAAATAAGCAGGCAACTTCAAATTCCTCCTCCAGAATCACTTAAAAGAATAATCCTGCAAGTCAGATAATTGGTGAAAAAGACAAAGGTGTACAAACCAGAAGAAAGATAATCAAAAACATCTAGCAATCACATAGAGCTTTCATATCCATGCTAGAACCTAAGAAATTTATTGAAGCTATCAAATATGACCATTGGGTTAAAGCAATTAATGATGAACTTGATCAGATTGAGAAAAACAATATGTGGGAGATGGTTCATAGACCGGAAGGTAAAAATATCATTGGCTCCAAATGGATATTTAAGAATAAGTTGAATGAGCAGGGACAAGTTGTCAGGAACAAAGCAAGATTGGTCTGTAAAGGCTATGCTCAAATAGAAGGATTGGATTTTGATGAAACATTTGTGCCCGTAGCAAGGTTAGAAGCTATCAAAATATTTCTTGCCTATGCTTGTCATAAAAGGTTTAAAGTCTAGCAAATGGATGTCAAGTCAACTTTTCTAAATGGATATTTAAATGAAGAAGTCTATATGGAACAACCAGAGGGTTTCAAACTGTCTGATAACCCTGACTTAGTATGCAAGCTGAAGAAAGCTTTATATGGGTTAAAACAAGCTCCTTGAGCTTGGTATCACAGAATGGATACATATCTCAAAGATAAAGGATTCAAGAGAGGAACAATTGGCAACAATCTATATATAAAAACAGAGGATAATTATTTGCTCATCGTGTTGGTCTATGTAGATGACATCATATTCAGATGTAATAAGGATTGATTGGTAAAATGGTTTGCTTCTGCCATGGAGTCTGAGTTTGAAATGTCTATGATAGGTGAACTGTCATTTTTTCTTGGTCTGCAAATTACTCAGAGGTTTGAAGGGATGTTCATTTCTCAAGAAAAATATCTAAGAGAAATGTTGAAAAGGTTTCAAATGGAAGATTATAAACCTGTGGGTACACCTATGGTTATTGGATGCAAATTAAGAAAGGATGATGACTCACCTGATGTTGATCAAATTTCATATAGGTCAATGATAGGCAGCATGTTGTACATCAAAGCATCTCGCCCAGACATAATGCATGTTGTTGGAATGGTAGGAAGATATCAGTCTTCACCTAAACATAGTCATTTGCAATATGTCAAAAGGATATTCAAGTATTTGAAAGAAACAATGACTTATGGTCAGTGGTATCCCAGAAATCAGAATGTTCAATTAATTGCTTATTCAAATGCAAAGTGGGAAAACTGTGTTGATGAGAGAAAAAGCACTAGTGGAGGAGCATTCTTCCTGGGTGACTCATTAGTAGCATGGCTTAGTAAAAAGCAAGGTTCCATTTCTTTATAAAATACAGAGGTAGAGTACATTGTTGTTGCTAACTGTTGCACTCAGGTATTATGGATGATTCAGAAACTTGCAGACTTGGAGGTAACATACACAACACTGATCCCAATTCATTGTGATAACACTAGTGCCATCAGTGTGTCTAAGAATCATGTATTCCACTCCAAGACCAAGCATATTCCCATAAAATACCATTTTCTGAGAGAGCGGATCACCAATCAGGTTGTTCAGGTCCATTACATTCCAACCACAACACAAATTGCAGACATCTTTACTAAAACCCTAGCCAAGACACCATTTGAATATCTCCGACAGAAGTTGGGTGTCATCCTGTCTCACACCTAATAGAGTCCATCCTATTAGGGGGACCTTTGTATTGATTGAATATCTGATACCTCCTAAAAATATTGCAACAACTAGGGATCATGTTGTCTTTGACATTGATGTCAAAGGGGGAGAAAAGGAGTGGTTCGAACTGGATGCTACAATTGGAGTTCCAAACAGATTAGCACAGTCATTCAGGGTTGCCATCAATGCCAAAGGGGGAGATTGTTGGCATGTTTTCAGGAATATGTGCTTGTCATTGATGGCAAGGTCAGAGTATGCAACGATGGAAAAAAAGGGACAACGTAAGCTCAAAAGAGATAGTGCAGAGGTGCACGAAGAGTGCAAGAGTGTGCTTGTTTATTTGATGGAAAATAGGTAGGCAAGGAAGATGAGCAGCGCAGGGATAATTGCATGGAAATATCAGAAGCGTAAAGTCCATTTCAGAGTTTCGGATACCAGGCATTGGAGGAGTCAAGGAAGAAACTCATGACAAGAATGACGAAATGACGAAATGTGAAACGCCGAAATACGTTGATCTGAATCCATTTCAGAGTTTTGGATACCAAGAGATTGATAAGTCAAGAGTCGAGACTCTTCAACACAGGAGTCCCGTAGTTGCGAAATCCAAAATCCCAAAATCCTAAAAGAGGCACATCAACAAGAGTTTTGCAGACCGAGAAATAACTCCATTTCGGAGTCCCGAATACTGGAAGTTGAAGTGTCGAAACACTTCACTACAGGAGTGCCGAAATGCCGAAACGGCGAAATGTGAAACACCAAAATCCTGAAATAGGCACATAAACAAAGAGTTTCACAGACCGGGAAATAACTCCATTTCAAAGTTTCGGATACTGGGAGTTGGAAGAGTCAAGACTCTTCATCATCAGGAGTCCCGGAATCGCAAAATGTGAAATGTCAAAATCCTGAAAGAAGGAGTACAGTTTCGGATACCGAGAGTTGGAAGAGTCAATACTCTTCATCATGAGGAGTCCCGGAATAGAGAAATGTAAAACACCGAAATCTTGAAAGCAGGAGGACAGTTTCGGATACCTGGATATGGAGGAATCAAGACCCAAGACTCTTCATCATAGGAGTCCCGAAGTTCTGAAATGCGAAATTGCAAAATGCAGTTTTTGAATAAGGTTGTGGTCACAGCCGGTGGTCACATCATCGAAGAGCTGCAGAGAAGAGATCGAAGAGTTAATCTCCTTTTTCAAATTTTCAGGGATCATGACTTGGAGAGTCGATATGCCTTGCAATAGGAATTCGCGACATGTGAAATCGTGAAATGCCAAAATACGAAATGCCAAAATGATCGAAGCTAGTCCAACTAAGCTCCTTTTTCGGAGTTTCAGAGATCGCGACTTGGAGAGTTGAGATGCCTCACAGTAATATTTCTGAAATGATGAAATGCGAAACACATTTTGGCTCAGCCTGTGGTCACAACCATTGGACACATTGGCGGAAGATGGAGGAAGGAGCTAGTGCAACCAAGCTCAATTTCGGAGTTTCGGGGATCAGTACGTGAAGCGTAAAGAAACCTTAACCACAGGAATCCTGAAATGATGAAATGCGAAACGACGAATTAAATGCAAGACCCTATGAACTCCATCCAATGGTGCAGGTAAACTTGAATATGATCGGAGGGCTACAATTGCACTTCACAGTGTAATTTCCAGAATCGACTAATGGTTTTTTCCAGAGGACTTGAAGAGGCCTCAATATGATCGCCATAGAAGATGAAGAGGCTTGAGGAATCGTCAAGTGATTGAAGACTATTCTTAGAGGAGATTAACAGATGGATGGGTGTTGAAGCCTGTAACTGCAATAGAGAGGATTAGCTCGACTATGATAGAGAAGACGAAGAGTCTCAACTACCATACAGGCTGAGAAATCTCAGCATAACACCCAGTGATGCTAGACGCATGGGTTGAACTGCCAGAGAAGCTGAAGAGTTGCAATGATGATCAGGTAGAGTACTCGACATGAGGAGTTTGGCGAATATTGGATGTCGAAGGAGCACAGAGACTATAAAAATGGTGAACAAAGAAGAGATTAGTGTTGTTGTTGTTGGGTGTGATTCAGGTGTGAAGAAAGAGGTAGAGCGCAACAACAGAAATGTACAGAAGGGGAATGGTGCATTGAAGAGAAATGGCACAGAGAGCATAAAAGGAAAACGAACAGAAAGCACAAGGAGTGTGCAGAAGACACTGATGCAGACAGAGCAGCGGAGTGTAGAAGAACAATGATGAGACCGGTAAGCCATTGAAGAACTTTATATCATTGTAATAAGTCTTAATAGAAAAGATTGATATGGCAGGGTGGTAGGGAGGTGATAGGGAGGACTGTTTTCCTCAGAGGTTCAAGTGGGTGCTTGGGCACAAGAATTTGTAGCTTCCATCTGGTTGCAGCTAGAGAAAACAGTGTGTCAGGGTGGTGCAAGGGAGAACTGTTGTTCTCTATTATACAGGTTGGTGCCTGTGTGACTAGAAGTTGGTGCTTCCATCCAGTTGGTGCTGGAACACTTAGAAAGTTGGTACTTCCATCCTGCTAGTGCTGGAACACTTAGGGAGTTGGTGTTTCCTTATAGTTGGTGCTAGAGAAACCGAGGAGTTGGTGATTCCTTCTAGTTGGTGCTAGAGAAACCAGGGAGTTGGTGCTTCCTTCTAGTTGGTGCTAGAGAATCCAGAGAGTTGGTGCTCTCAGTAAGTATAAGGTTGCAAAATAGAGGTTGTATCCTCATTATGAGTTGGTGCTCATATTTATGATAATTTAAAGAATGTAAAGATTACTTATCATATAAAGAAGAAGAGTTTTTTACCCTGTATGGGTTTCCTTAGGAAATATCTGTCTCAATGTATCTCATATGTGTGACTAATGTTGAATGTTCTATTGCTTACTTCCCTGCATTATTGTGACTTTCATTAAATTCTTTGTAAAGAGTTTAAAATAAGAATAATTGTTTAAGCCCAGTAACAACTAATTCACCCCCCCCCCTCTTAGTTGTTCATCAAAGATAAGTCATCCCAAGGAGAATAATAACAAATAATTAGAAGGCTCTATAAAGAGAAGTCGGTCCCACATAGAAAGTCACTTGGGAAGGCTATTGTAAATAGAAGTAAGGTACTACCACATTTGCACACTCTAACTCACTCAATTAGAGAAAAATTTAGAGGAGAAACACTTGCAACAGTTGCAATGGTGACGTAGAAGGAGGTGCAAGTCTAAGGAAAGTGATGTAGTAGTTGCAATGGTGAAGTATCTCCTTGCTCAAACTTTCTCATATCTCTCTCTTGTGTGTTTATCTTGGTTAAGGTACACTCTGTTGGTATTGTGTTGCTTCTTCATCCATGTTGGTATTTCTGGCTAGGGTTTAGGACTTTCTTAGTGTATGGATTCTATATAAGAAAAGGTTATCATGCTTTGGGGTGGTACGTGTAAGTGCCTATGGTTGGATGACAATCATGTAACATTGTCTATGGTAAAAATAACGTACCAAAATTTTAACAGTTCCTCTCTCGTGTGAGGGATCCTCAAGAAACATATCGACATGATATCCTACTCAATAATCTCTATTTTCTCTTCTACCATTGGAGGATGCTTGGGTCGGTGAGAGTGGTCGTCCCTAAGTGAAACTAGATCGAAACCCAACTCTCTATATCTGTACCTCGTCGGGGACATGCACTGTGAAATAACAAGGAGCATATTTCTTTGATACCACTAATCTAGATTATAATGGGAAAAAAACGGAACACACATAGAAACTTGGTAGAGAGTAAAACAAAATAATGAAACCCAACTTTTTACTAACGAATAAAATAGTAGAATATTGTAGAACACAAACTAGCTAGAATGGTGGTAGCTTATCGCTAAAGAGAAATCAATGTCAGCTATGCTCATTCGCAAATAAAAATATCATTAAAAGAAGTTTGAAAAGAGAATTTTATCATGAAGTTAAGAGATAAAGAGACAAAACCCATAAACATCAGAAATTAACCTTGGAAGGTGAAACACCAAAGGTATTGTGGGCCTGGAGGTGGTTAGTTGATATGTCTACTTCCCGGGGGTGAAATTTTTTCATACGATCTCCATTTAGAGTGCACAATAGCTTTTTGGAAAGAAATATCCGAGGATTGTAACTTTTGATTGTGGCCAAGGAATTTCATGTTAACCTCTGGCCCCTCAAATGTCCAAAAAACATGATTTAGGGGCTTAAAATAGCCCTAGATGTTTGGGACCTAAAGAATCATAGAAAAACTGCCAAGAATATAGAAAATTGTTGAGTCAATGGAAAAGGCGGATGGACACTGATATTCACCTAAATCATCTAGATGTTAGATGTTTTAGAATAGTAATTTTTTTCACGTGGTGGTGATGGGATTAGGGATGGAGGTTTCTATCAATATGTGTCATTTTTAGATAATCCTAGTGGGAAAGGGAGACATCATGTTGATGAGTGACTATACCAACTGAGAAAGGTAGAGTGTTATCTTGTTGGGATTCCATGGTAAATTTAATGTTAGGGGATCATATTTTGAGATGGTCATGGAAAAACTTTAAGGAGGATAAATCATGGGGCCAAATAACAAAGGTGTCATTAATAAACTGGAACTAGCATTTACATTTGAGGGGGGGACTATGTGGTGCTATTGTTTCAATGTGTTAACTAATCTGTGATATTCCTTGATGTATTCTCTCCCCTCTATTCAAACTTAGTAATGTAATTTTTTAGGTATTAACAATATTATTATTATATTAACTTGTCTATTAATATTTAACAATTTTATTTTGTCCGGTTAACATTATTATTACTACTACTATAGAAATGATTACTTTCGTATTAAAGTAAGGTTGTGGTAGAACCATCTAGTGAATTAATACAAACCTTATAGAGTATATCTATCTTATAGACTTCAAATTTCTTCAAAATTCAACAAAATCACTCCCAACCTACATTATTCTAAAAGTTCTAGAGCTAGAGATAATTATTCGACTTGTATATAGTATTTCAAAGTGTCATAATAAGAAAAGTATTTTTCCAAAACATAACATAATTCAAAGATCATTCCGTCCATACCCAAAGGGGGTATTCTCCTTACTTCCATCCTAGAAATAGAGATTGACTAAATATTTCTTTCTTTCTTGCATAGTGTCTTGTTGGACTATGTATTCTTCCTTGGCTTATGTTTGTTCCTTTCCAAAGGTCCCAATATAGAGAATGTGAGATATTTCCTTCGTCGATTCTTCAAACCTAGGCCTTTTCTCCAGTTCCAACTTCAGAATGTTAACTATAAATAGTCTTATTTTTTCTTCATATTCCTCTAGTCTTTGGTTGTTCTCTCCATGCCGATTTCTATTTGCATCTATTTACAATTGAGCTTCTCTATTTATGCTTTTGAAAAAATCATTTGGATTTGAAACACTTGCATATCCATTATGTGATATGGATTTATGATAAGAACAAAATGAAACACGTATATATAACATTAACATAGATATACATAGAACAATAACATAGATACAGTGAAACTTAGTATTTATTCAATAAAGAAATATGTTGAAACTGTAAAATGCAGAATGAAACAATCTTACTCGAATGGTGGTAGCTAATATCTGAGAAGAGATGTGACAACTATGTGCATTCTCCTAAGTAAATTACAATGAGGCCTCCAGGAATTTTTAGCATCAAGAAGTAATCATAAAACCCTAGAGATCCAAAAACCTAACCCTAGGAGATGAAGCACTAAAAGTTATGTGGGCCCCGATGGGGTAAGTTGGTACATCAACTTCCTAGGGTTGTAAATTTTGCATATGATCTCCATTTTGGGTGCACGATAGCCCATTGGTAAGGTCTATCCGAGTAATACACATTTTTTCATCACACTTTGAATTCGTCTAGAGTGTGACTATGGTGAGCCCAAAAAACATTGTTTAGGGACTCAAAACGACCCCAGAAGTTTAGGACCTGAAAAGTTACAAAACAAATACCAATATGAAAAATGTATGTGAGCCAGTTGGAAGAGGTGGGTGTCCATTGATATCCACCTGGATCAATCCTCCCCCCTTAAAAATAAATCGTCTCCACTGCATTGAGTTCCCACATTAGATGGCGTAATTTCTATCAAATGTTTCCTCGGGTGAGCCAATTTCCTAGGTGCAGGAGATGCCTCGCTTTAACAACACGATAAAGATGAAGCTTTTGTTGGAGAATACCCTTGACCTGTGTGTCCACAATATGATCATTGTATGTATGTTCCATGTAGTCAGGGTTGATCTCTATCGGTGTCAATTTTTCTGTTATCCCTAAGGTTCCCAATAATGGTGGAAAGTATGGTCGAAGGAGGTCCACATTAAACATTGGGTGCAAGCCTAGGAAGGGGGGAAGATTGAGCTCAAAATCATTGTCACCCACAACATTGGTTATGGTGTAAGGTCCATAGAGGAGTGGATGAAGCTTTCGATGGGGTCTTGTAAGGCGTTCTTTCAGAAAATGTAGCCAAACTTTATCTCCCACTTAAAACTTGTGTGGCACTCGGTGTTGATGATGGTGCTACTTGTACATGGAATTGTACTTATGAAAAATATCCTAAACATGTTAGCAGATGTGTTGGATTCATTCAATGAACCTGGTGGATTTTTTGGATTTATTTTGAGAATGGGACAATTCTTCTTGTGTGGATGCAAGGGGTAGTGTAACATCCATGGGACCCAATGGTTGAAATCCCATCCCCACCTAAAAGGGGTTTTGGTTGGTTGAGCTATGTATTTCTCTCTTGTAATTGTGTTGAACATAGGGAAGACTCTCATCCCATGTGTGTGGATTCTTGGAATTGTACATGTTCAAGATATGCATTATCATCCTATCAATGACCTCAGTTTGGCCATCTGTTTGGAGGTTGAAGGTTGTGGATTGAGTGATCTTTGTGTCCAGTCATGACCAAAGGCTTGAATAAAATGTGATGAGGAGTTGATTGTCTCGATTTGAGAAAATGGTTTGTGGTATACCAAAATATACCCACACTCGTTGGAAGAAGATCTTGGCAGTGTCTTCTGTTGTGATGCTCTTCTTACAGGTGGCCATAATCACCATCTTGGAAAATCGATAAACAACCACAAAACACAGGAATTTCCCTACTTGGTTGAAAGAAGGCCCGACATGTAGTCCATGAAGATGGATTCCTAGGGCCTTTCAAGAGTGGGAATATGGGTGTACATGCCATTTTTCTTAATGGTCGGTTTTTCAATGGTGTAGGTCATGAAAGACATGATATATTTGCTAACAACATGTCGAAGTTTCAGCCAATAGAAATTTTTCTGCAACACTACCACTGTATTTTCTATGTTGAAGTGTGCCACTCAACTATAATAATATTCCAAAATAAACTTCTCTTGCTCGCTTGATGGGACGCAGAGATGGCCCAGATGACACAAAAACCCATCCTGAAGATGGAAATCAATGACAATTGTGCTTTTTCTCAGCATATGGTAGGTAGTGGCGAAGTTGGGATCTCTCTTGTAGAGTTGGGGCCATCCATAGGTCTCATGTCTGCAAGAGTGTAGCACCTTGGTTAGTGTTGCAACTGGAGGTCGACTGAGGCAGTCAACAACATGGTTGGTTCTCCCTTTCTTATACTCGACATTGAGATGAAACTCCTCCTAGTAAGTGGACCACTTCTAATAGTGGTCATTCTAAAATTTTTCTTGTGTTTGCATGAAATGTAGAGGCTTATGATCAATGTGAAGGATTTTCTCCTTCCCAATAATATAATTCCTCCACTAGAGGAATGATTTTACAATAGAGTACATTTATTTTTTGTATGTGGGGTACTTACGAATGATATATTATAGTGTCTCACTATAATAGTCCATGGGATGTCCATGTTGATTTAGAGCTACACCCATAGCATAGTCTGAAGCATATGTCTCAATATCAAAAGGATGTTGTGGGTCAGGTGATGAGAGCATCGGGGTTGAGCACAAGCATTTATTAAAATCATCGAACACTTTCTGTTGTGACTAGCCCCACATGAACTTGGCCTTGACACCACCCCTGGTCACTTGGATAAGGTCCCATGAAATGTGGGATAATCCCAACACGAACCTGCGATAGAAATTGGCAAGGCCTAAGAAGCTCTAGAGCTTAGTGAGTGTGATTGGTGTTGGCCAGTCATGAATGACCTGTATATTTTCTAGATTGAAGTGAATCCCATTCTCATAAAAAATTAGCCTAGGTACTTGCCCTTAATCATGTCGAAGGAACATTTCTCCAAATTTGCATATAGCTTGTGTTGTCATAGAGTGTGAAGAACATGATGAATATGTTGCAAGTGTTTCTCCCAACTCTTATTGAAGATGAGGATGCCATCCAAATAAACCACCACAAAGGAATTGGTTAAAGGCCAAAATATATTATCCATCATCCTCATGACATTTTTGGGGGAATGTTTCGAGCCAAATGGCATGACCAACCATTCCAAAATACCTTCTTTGGAATTGAAAGAATTCTTCCAGACATTGGTCTGCTCTATTGGGAGATGTTGGTAGCTAGACTTCATATCAATCTTACTGAAGTATTTGGCCCCATTGAGATGGTCGAGGATATCATCAATTCATGGAAATGGGTATCAGTTCATGACTGTGAATTTATTTAGGGCTCGATAATCAATGCATAGTCGCTAGGTCTCGTCTTTCCTTTACACAAACATTATTGGGATTCCACAAGGTGATGAGACTGGTCATATGTGCCCCTTTTTGAGAATCCCTTGGATCCATCACTTGACTTCTTCATTTTTTGATAGAAAGAGGTGATAGACTAGTATATTAGGTAGCAGTGCACCGGGGGTTAGATTGATTGAGTGCTTAACCTGACAATGCAAAGTACCCTAGTGGGTGAGGAGAAGATGTCTTTGTATTCTTCCAAGACCTTATCCACTTTATTTTGTTGCATGGAGAGACATGTCATGAAGGCCATGGATGTGGCTAAAACCTTCCTCTCACTTTGAGCATGAATCATGAATAAGACAAACTTTGCGGTCTCAGAGATGACCTTCTTACATTTCTTGGTAGAGATCAAGGAAATGACAGTGGGTGGGACTACCTCTGGTATCCTGTACAATTTCCTATCCAAAGTAATAATAAAACTACGAGGCCTAGACTCATATACAACATGACGTTTCCATAAATAATTTTGGCCCAAAAGAACATCAAAAACTTCAAGGGGGGTGACAACACACAATACATCATCTTTGAAGGGCTTGATGTCACATGGTAGGTGACACTATTGGATGACACAAAGATCACTTCCTTCGCAGAGCCAACTGATGGTGTATGATTGTGGGTGTGGTGTTGTTGGAAGAGCCAACCACTTGACGAACTTTGATGTGGTGTGGTTATTCTGGCTACCACTATCAACGATGATGTGTATCGGAGTACCCTTCACCCACATCTATGAATGAAAGAGGTTCTCACCTTCCTCTCATTCATTAGGTTCACTCGGCTAGACCTTGGTGGTAGAAATGGTGGCACTGGGTTCTACGTCAATGATTTATATCCCTTTTTCTAGTTCTAAATTAGAGTTGGAGCCCACATCTGATTTAAAGGCTTTCACCTTGACCACCAATGAATAATTTGAGCGACATTCAATAGTGTTATTTGAGGGGATCTTATGGAAATTGAACCACTTCCCAGTGTCTTTCTTTGTCTTCCCATTTTCCTTCTTTGTTTGTGCCTTAGAATGGTTGCCTTGAGGATTTCCATTCTTGATATATCATATTTTATATGGTTTGGGGCCTCCTTTTCCCTTCTTCTGCTATGAGGGGTTCCCATACCCAAACTATCGTGTCTTTTGTTTAAGCGTCTTCTTGATTTTGACAGCATAATGATAGGCTACACCCAAGGATGAGATGTATAGAAAATCCATTTATGTTTGGATGTATATATTCATATCACCATGGTACTTGAGCACCAAATATCGCTCAAAGTATTTGATACCCAACTTGGTGTGCAAGGTATGGAAGACATTGGTGAAATCTGACACTATTTGGTCCCTTTCCTGTTGTAGTGTGGTCCATATTGTATATAAGTCGTCATAACTTCCAAGAGGGTAGTATTTTTCCTTAATAGCATCCGTGGAAGAATCTGAAGTGGGTGAGACTACAAATAATGTATATTGCTCTATTTCCTTTTCCTCATAGAAAGTCTCTCACCAATCTTTGACATGGGGGATGGCCTTAAGGAGTGAAAATGTAATTTTTTCTCTATAGGAAAAGTTATGGATAGAAAAATAACCTCCTAGAATGTTTAACCATTTTTATACAACATCTGCATCTATTTTACCTTCAAATATAGGAATATTAAAATTGATCTATACCTTGAAGGGTGTGACACCTCCGCTCATGGAAGATGTGTCGCCTATTGAAAATTGTCGAAGGATTTGCGTAAAATTATCCATCATCCAGTTCCTTTGTCACACAAGAGATTCCTTGAGAAATTTTTTAAATGGATCTCCTTCCCCATCATCCCTCTTTTCTTCCCCCATGGGCAACCGTCGGGTTTGGCAAGGCTGATCTTGCAAAGGATCAACTGGTTCGAGACCCAACTGCTTATATCCTGACCTTGTTGGGGACATGAACACATAAACAAATGAAGAGAATACTTTTCTGATACCATTGATCCAATTTCATAATAAAAACAAAATGAAACACACATATATAACATTAACAAAGATATAAAGAGAACAATAATAGAGATATAGTGAAACTTAACTTCTACTCAGTAAAGAAATCTGTAGAAACTAGAAAATGCAGAATGAAATAATCATGCTCGAATGGTGGTAGATAATCTCTAAGAAGAGATATGGTTTCTACGCACATTCTCCTGTGCACATTACAATGAGGCCTCCAAGAAATTTTAGCATCAATAAGTAATCATAAAACCCTAGACATCCAAAAACCTAACCCTACGAGATGAAGCAAGAAAACTCATGTGGGCTCCGATGGGGTAATGTTGAAAGTATTGGCAGTAGGTTTTCATTGATGGAAACATGAGTCAAGCATGTATAATAATTAGAGGAAAAGGAAGATCACCTTGGGGAAGAGGAATATCACCTAGTTGCAGAAGCGGTTCGTGATCACTATTGATCACGATAAGATCAACAATCATCCTATGATTCTAAATCTCAGGAGAGGTAGCGTGCAAAGAATCCATGTACAAAAGTAATAAATGAATTAAAAGGAATTAAGAGTTGGGGAGGGTTAGTGACTGAAGATCAGTGTATAAATGAATGCACAAATAGTTATTAAAGATATCAGGAGAAATAATGAAGAAATAGATCAGAAGAAAGAAACGTTAATCAAATCTTAGAAGGGAAACCACATTGCATAAACACGATAGGGATCGAATTCCCAACAGATAAATGATATTGGTTCAGTTGGAATCTAAGTATAAACCCCAAATATCAAAAGATATAACAAAAAGGAGGCTCAGAAGAGATGACACACCGCAGTCATCAATTATCATTTCGGGATAGTACAGGACCAACACATTAAGGGGAAGTCATATTTTGGGAAGAATTAGATATCAACCAACATATTTGAAGAAGGAGCTTCGACAAGTTTCCCAGTCGTTAAGATCAAGGAGGGACTTAGGATGAATTATTAACCACCCGATTGAGTTTAGTGGAAGGACAGTGTAAGCCACAAAACCTTGGAATCTCGGTTTAACCGAAGTAATGACAACTGTAGATTTACAAAAAAATATGGGAACTATCAGATCAAGAGATATTCAACTCCGTCCCTGACCACTCCTATGAAAATAAGACAAGAACATATGAAATTACTTGAAGGTCGAAGCCCCGAAATAAGGGAAATTGTTGATATGAATAATAATATGGGAACCGTGAGATCTTGAGACACTTAACTCCAATGCTAACCACTCTGGCGAAAATAAGCCAAGAACATATGAAATTGCCCGAAGGTTGAAGCCTCAAAGCAACAAAAACCATTGATCTGAAGAAGAACATGGGAACCACTAGATCAGAAGACAGTTAACTTTAGTGTTGACCAATTTGGTGGAAACGGGTTGAGAACATATAAATTCACCCGAAGGCTGAAGTTCTGAAGTCATGAAGTTAAGACACATGCCACACACATTGAGAGACCATGTCATCATAGTCCACGTTGGTAAGGATATGTGGCCCAATCATATGGTGACAAGTGTCAAGGTTTATTTGGTACTTTAGGTATACATGAGTCATGAATCTAGGTGACACATGGAAGCCACTCAGCTAGTGCCACATCAACAGTGATGTCAGCAGGTACGTCACTCCAAGAGTATGTTCTTTGGGGGTTCTACCACTATAAAATGCCCGAAGTGTCGAAGTTCGAAGTCATTCTCAACCGTCTGATCAATTGAAGGTACTGGTCAATGATCAGATCAATGCATGACTGTGCGATACATAGGTTTCAGATCAAGGGCATGGATTTATTGCAGAGCGTGAAGGGAGGATTACACATCACATTAATTCCACTTCTAGAATTGGTCAGGACCATTGGATCTCCTCGATCAAGAGATCAACGATTGAGATTTTTGATTGTCATCCAACTAATGGTATAATGACTGGTAAGGCTTGTGGGTTTTTAGATGTGATCATGTTTGATTATGAACTAGACAGAGAGGGAGTTGGGTTGGATTTCAATACGACTACATCATTCATTGATTTAATATCCTCAAGAATATTTTTCGACCATTGGATCGAGTACAGTGGAAGGATAGTGTAAGGTACACTAACAACTGACAACAAGTTGTCACGATAGACTTATGAATTATTCCATAGGAAAGTACTCCAAAAGGTTGAAATATTGCATAGGTTGGAAGTCCTGAAATAATGACAGTCATCCATCCCATCATGCGATTAAAACATGACCGTTGATCTTGACAAGTGATCAAGCACTTTTTTAGCTTAATGTTTGGTCACCACATGTGGTCGTATGAAATAAAATGTCTCAAAGAGTATTTTTTGTGAAATGTAACACACATAATGAGAAGTTTATCTTGGTTGAGAAGGGACATTAAACAAAACAAGATCTAGACTTTGTTTTGATCTATATTAAGTAATTCAATACATACTATACATTAGAGAGATGATAAAAAAGGTTAGATATGATCAACGAACATTGAAGAATGAAATAAAGAGGCGTGGGATCAAAATAATGAAGTTGATCCATGACTTTGATCAACTCTTAAAGGTTGATAACATTATATGATGAATAATTAGCCATGTCATGATATTATATGAATAATAATGAAGGAAGCTCAAATGGAGATTAATGATCCCATGGTCATTTGAAAAGAATGGTTTGAAGGAAGTGCATGTTTGCAATAATTAGTGGTGGGTTAAAATGTTGAATCAATTTACAAAGTATTTGAAGTCTTTAAACAAACTATTAATAATAATAATAGTAGTAGAAGTTATTATTATTAAAATGAATGAAAGGGCACAATGATTCATTATCAAATGACACAATCATTCAAGTTCATAGCAATTGGAAGACTATATAAACAAAGAAATATGGTGAATAAAAGTGTAGTTGAATTTGTTGAAGTATATATATTTATATATAATGGATTTTATGAACGTTCATTCTATCAGGTTGGTTTCTTTTTACAAGTTGGGTCTTATATGAGGATTGGATTCGTCACATCTCAGTTGGATCTAAGATCAACAAGTTGGGACTTGGTATGAGGGTTGGATTTCTCATTTCTCATTTGGATCTGAAAACTACAATATGGGTCTTGTAACATAGAGTTGGGTCTCTCATAATTGTTTGAAGATGAATATTGATCTTATGTATTCATTCAAGTTAAATGAATAAATAAAACATTTATTCTTTTATATATTGGTTGAGAAATTGAAATAAATATATGTTGTTCATTTAATTTATGAAAAGTGGAAAATTTTCCAAAGTTTTGTGACACTGATTCAACCCCCCCCCGCCCCTCTCTTAGTGTCAAGTGTACATTTCAGAAATTGGTATAAGAGTAGGTGCCTTCAACACAGTTTAAACACTAGAAGGTAGATTCTGAATAAATGGGTGGACAAATTCCTATCTCCATAAATGAATCTCCCTTATTTGATGGAACAAATTATTCTTCATGAAGGGAAAATATGAAAAGATATCTTAAGTCAAGAGGATCTGGAGTTTGGGGTTCTGTAGTAAGTAAGATCTGGCATTTAACTACTTCAAAGAGAAAAACCAAAACTGCAAAGGAAGCAAGGAGAAACAATTCATTAGACTTAAAAGCAATCCAGGATGGATTGTCATACCAAGTCAAAGAAAAGATGAGACACTACAAATATGTTAAAGAATTATGGCTCAACCTAGAAAATTGCTATCAAAATGGAACATAAGAAGAAGAAAAATCCTATTAAAGTAAGGACCAAGACTCATATAAAGAGGATTCCTGTCAAAATAAAGAACAAAACTCAGAAGAAGATAATTCTTATCAATATAAGGAACAAGATAAAGAAAGGAAGAATTCCAATCAGATTGAATAACATAATACAAAGAAAGATATATATAATCAGAATGAAATGAAGGATTTAATTTGATCTTCAGTTGGCAATGAAGAAGACAAACTTATCAAGGAATTGAGGCATACCTCAGTAGTTACTACAAAAAAATTGCATAATCTTAAGACTAATATTATAGTTGCAATAGAAGAGATTCGTATGGAACCAGGAAATTATATACATATTAAATTTCATGGAGGCTCTTGACAATACTGACTACACAACTATGTGCACTCTATAAGATTTGGAGAAACTTGAACAAAAATATATGTTTCTACTACAACAGTTAGATCAATCTAACCATGAAGAGCATGAATAAAAGATTCAATTAGAAAAAAAAAAAAAAAAAGATCAAAATCTTGAAAACTGAAGTTGATAATCTAACAGAAGAGATGGAAAAATTGAATACATGTGACAATAAAAGAAAATAAGAACCAAAATAAATAGAAGAATGGTTTAACAATATAGAAACTCAACTTGAGGAAACTAAAGAAAGTGAAAAAGTATTGAAGAACCAATTAACTAGGAAACAAAATTCTTACCACATGTTGGAATTGGAAATGATCAACTTCAAAAAGATAAATGAAAGTAATAATTCAGATCTAATGACTCAAATTGAAGAAGCTAAGAAAAGGAAAGAATCCCATAAGATCCAAATAACTAAAAAAGAAGAATCATGCCAAATGTTTGAATTAGAATCCATCAACCTCAAAAGGATTCAGCTAGAATACGAGGAAGAAATCAAAATATTGAAAAATAAAGTTTTTAATCCAACAAATGATATGGAAGAATTGAAGACATATGACAAAAATATTAAATGAAAATAAGTCTTGGATGAGATGGAAGAAATAGTCATCAATCTAAAGACTCAACTTGAATATTATGTTAAGGAAGTGGAAGAAGCCCTGAAGATTCAGTTGACTAAAAAGGAAGAGACATGCCACATGTTGAAATTGGAAATAGTCAATCTCAAAACGATGGATGAAAAGACAAATAAATATGTCAAATTCCAGAATAGCTCAACTATCCTAGATAAGATTTGGAACAATCAAAGTTCAGTTGATGACAAAATTGGTCTTGGATACAATAAAAAGGAAGACAATGACAAATGGAGCACCATTTACAAACATGATAAAGGAACATCCTTCTCAAAATGAAAATGTGCAATTACAAAGAGACTACAAGTCATGAACTTTGTTAAAGAAGAAAGCTATAGAAGCAAAAAGGAAGAACAAAATCAAAAGACAGATCCCTCAAGTCAAAATAAATTCAAGAATGGAAACACCTTCAATGGTTGTTTCTTTTCTTGTCATAACTTTCGCCATAAATCAATGAACTGCAAGAAACTAGAGAAAGGATATACAAGAAAATCCAAAAACTCAATTAGGTGTTGGAGATGCAATTTTGTTGGGCACACAAAAAACATTTGTCATACAATGAGATGTTACAATTGTGATAGGTTTGGGCACAAATCCCAAAGCTCCATGAATTCAAAAATTCAATCCTTAAATAAGTCATTCAAGTGAGGGAGCAAAACCTAATAAAATTTGGAAGAATAAAGGAGATGACAAATCTCCAAAAACACAATTAGAAAGAAAAAGTATGAAAAGAAAAATATCTCATAGAAATATATGGAGAAGAAAATCTGAAGGAGAAAGCAAGAAATATGATCTTGCAAGTGAAAATGAAGAAATTAATAACAAGAAAATGATGGGTGAAGGTCCTAATAAGGAATGTGAAATTCAATATGAAATAGATCAAGCTCAAGAAAGGGAAGTCCCTATACAAGAATATGACACAATCCTGATGATGTCATAATCCTTTAGACAAAGAAAGACAAATCATTGACCGGGGGAGTTGTAGAATACAATAAAGAGAAAATAGAAAAAAGAGAGCATCTCCTTAGAGGAGTATAAACTCAAATGGAACAAGAAAATATATTTTTTGTCATTTTTGTAAAAAAGGGGAGAAAAGAAAAAGTAGCAAAGAAGTTCAAGGGGTATCAATCAACAACGATTAATTGATATTAGAAAAGATCAATTGATAACAAAATTGGTATCAATACTCAATTGATATTCCTGTGAAATATCAAATAAGAATAAGAAGCAGATCAAGAATATAAGTAAGATTCATACCCTTGTCCTATTTGACAAACACTACTATAAATGGATAGAATTTATGACGCCCTATTGTCATACCCCCGATGATTGACATCGCTCAACCGCCACTTATGAGGGCTCAACAAGTGTTGAAAAATCTCCCGTGGTTTTCTCGACATTGGACTATCGTCAGTATTCCAACTCCCCTAACGTCTGATGACCGATGACCTTTAAAAATTTAATTTCCAAGGACAACCGAAAAACTACCGACGATGTTCGTCGGTCTATCGATGAATATTCCAATGCTATCCCACCGACATGAATAATGCGCATGTTGTAGTTCTGACGCTTTGCTAGGAGCGTTTCCCATCAAAATTCTGACCTGTAGTAGTCGGAAGACCGACGGACCTGAATATTTAAAAAAAAAACAATTGTTGAAAAGAGGCGAGGCATTATTTTTCTCAAGTTCATAAAAGGCACGGAAGGTTTCTTCAACACTGACTAGCCCATTCCAGTTTCCAAATTCTACAAGATCCTGGAGAAAATCATCGGTTGGATCAAGCTTCAGCAAAGGCAAAGATGGATTGGTTGTTGCAATTGGAAATGGGGCAAAGAAATGGCATGGAATTTATCAAAAGATGATTCTATCAAGTAATAGGGCAAAGAAATGGCATGGAATTTATCAACATTAGTCCCTCATGGCTGCATAAATGTATTGTCCATGTTCATTCCAAACCAAAATTTATTCACTTGTAGCACCTATGGGATTCACAAAATGGGTTTAGTAACTCTAATCATCTAGTCAAACCATTTGTTGAAAGTGGCCTCATTGAATGCAAAATTCTTAGTGTCCTTCCAACTCTTCCAAGCATCAAATTGCAATGAAAGAATTTGTTGATTGGGCATGGGATGAAGTTATCTTCCCTACAGGGGATTCCAGTTCCACATCCCAAAAGAAACCAATGGATAGCCAAAGATGAATTAGGTGGATTATGTGTGGGGATTAGCACATGCCTGAAAGACTTCATCTATTAATAACTTAAACCATTTCAATTTAGTTCCCTGCACACATAATTTAGTGACAAATTGAGCATCCAGGTTGAATTATTCCTTGGTGTATTTACACATGAGATGGATTGCAATCAACTAGCAAGCAAAATGGTCCTCGAGGTTAATAATCAATGAGATGATGGCACCACAACCTCCCCTATATGTACCATACTTATGATATAGGCTAAGTTCATCCTTATTGTGACCATGCTTCCTCATAACTTGAAAAGCATGGGAGACATATTCCCCCTCCATAGAAAACCTTGTTAAAATGTGTACATCATGCACATGTATAGGGTATTCCCATTCAATCCATATGTAATTCCAAAGACCAACAAGTCATGCAACACCACAAAATTATATTTACAGAGAGGTTCAAACATAGGCTTCCAAACTATGGCAATGTCACTAGACTCAAATGGAATGTAATCAAGATAGGCTTCATGTCTAGGAACAAGTAATCATCAATGAATTTGTTGTTAACCAGTCTCATTTTCTCAACCTTCCAATGAAAATCCTATAAAAATTCAACTCTCAAATCATAGAAATCTATTGGAATTGCTTCTTTTTTTCACAGTGTAGCTTTCAGAGCCAAAACCCTTCTTTTCAATGCCTTACAAATCTAATAAAAATAAAACTAGATTTTATCACTCTAAACTCTACAAACTCTCATCAATGCCTTACCCTTCTTTTCAATGCCTTACCATTCATCGTTTGCCAAGAACAATCTGTTATACCAAGCAACATTCTTCAGAAAGATCCTATTCTAATTTCTAAGGAAAAAAATTAGTTGGTTTTGGTTGGAGAATTCCCTTGTCTTGTATAGGTATCATCCATGGATACTCTGATTTTACGCTTGAGAAATTAGAAGAGGAGATTTTTGGCAGAATTCACTTGTCTTGTATAGGTCTCAGCCATGGACTCTCGGGCTTAAAGTGCTTCAAAACCTACATACAACAATGGCCAAATTACTTCAATTGTCACTAAATAACTTCAATAGCTAAATATTGTCTAACCTTCAATAGCTAATTAAACAACTTATAAGTATTTAAACAAATACATATTGATCCTTATGGATATGGAGAAAAATATCACATCCCATAAATTGTACAAAAAATTGCAATGGAGGCCAGTTCAAATTTTTTCAGAATTACATATTTATCCCTAGGAGAATAAAAACAATGTTTAGTATAAAATAGAAATAGACACACTGCAACTTGATAGCCTTTTGATTCCAAATCCACTTTTCTATGAGTCGATATTAAAACTCTTGGACGTGACCACCAATGACAAACATAAGAGGATCTAAAATATAAATAAAAAATAAGGGCCATAACCATACTCTAGCTACAAACACAAAAGTTGTGATAGCTACCAACTCTGAAGTATATACTTACCCCGAGGATAATCAAAACAATCTTGAGAATAAACCATTATAACAATCATTGATTTTTATCAACACAAAATTAAATCACAAAATCATTTACAAAATCCAAACGCCACTTATATCTCAACTTCAGTGTAGAAAATAAAAATCGACGTGATACAACTTGATAACCTCTGAGCACATTGGACAGGGCCGTTATTAAAAAAAAAATAGGGTTTTAAAAGAAGAAAGGAGAAACAATGAAAATTCTATAACTGGACCATATAATAGAATACTCTTTGAAATTTCAACATATGGCCAACATATACAATTGAAAACCAGCTAATCACTAAATATTGTCTAACCTTCAATAGCTAATTAAGAAATTATATAACTATGCGATTTATGAAACATTACTTTGGAGATTATAAAAGAAAAATACACCCTTCAAAACAATGATGCATCATATATAGAATTAAAACTTCTAGACCAAACCCCTTATTTGTGCTAGTTTCACCTCTGAGTTACAGTGCCATGAGTTTCTTCACGCTTAATAGTTTTTCCATCAGGACAAACCTGGACAAGAAAAAAAAATCCAAGATTATTCAATGGACATATTTAACCTCCAGGATATTCCTACTCAAGATAATAGAATGCTACATTGGACAATATAGAATATTAAATAAAATATGTATTTTAAAAAAATTATTCAACTGCAATTATTTACTATACATTAAGATGCACTAAATTGAGAATGTCAGAACATACCTTGACAATGATTACAAGCACCATATAATCCTTTTTTGGAGTAGCCCCTCATCATCCTAGATTCAAACATCGACTTACTCACAGAGAACAAACTACAAACGTGATAGTTATAGAACTAGAAATAACTCTTGAATGGACTCCTCTTAGTTTCAAGAATAATTTATTGGAGTCGTCTAATCTTGTAGCAAACCTCCCTCGATCTGACAGAGCAACAACAAAGTCAACATTGGCTTTGTTGTTGCTCCGGTGGATTGAGAGAGGTTTGGTCCAAGATTAGCCAATTCCTAATTTATTCTCTACTAAACAGGGCCAACCACGTGAAGGTGGAAGCTCTTATGGCCCCTCCCCCCCTCACATCACTCTCAATTCTCCAATACCCAATCTAACTGATATATTTAGGGTAAAAACTGAAGTAGACAGAAATTTAATATTTTTTCTCACAATATGCTTACTACAGATCGGATCTAAACATAAGGGTAAAAAATAGATAATAGAAATATAACAAAAAATTTCAGATCACATCAAGAAGATAACCATTGATAGTAATTGAATATCAATTCATAATCTAAACATACTATGAAGATAGGTACTGTTGTAAAATAATTCAATGATATTCAATATGAAACTGAACAGTGAACATAATAACACTATCTACTAGATAATATGCATTAAAAATAACACTATCTACAAGATAATATGCATTAAAAATATTCAAAAAATGTCATGAAAAAGTAAATTTATCAAGAACTCATTGAAAGGAAAACCAAAAAAAAAGGTATGCAAGACCTTAATATTGACAGACATATGCAATTTTTTTTTTATTATAAATGATCGGTATTATAATATTATACATCAGTACTAGTTTTTTTTTTTGTTTTTTTTGCACGACTTGCTGCTAATTTCCTAAGTATTTCATCGATATCTGTGTCATCCTCTTTTACTGCGTGCTCTTCTATTGTTGATTTTCCTTGGATTATCACATGCATTGCATTTCTTGTCACGTACTCACAGCGTTGAGGCACCAGATGCGGGTCATCGCCTACAATGACAAAAAATATTAAATTTATAGGGCAAGTTATTGAATATGATTGATTTAGTTCATTAATAAGAAAAAATACGACTGGAATGTAATAATTTACTTGCCCTATGATCCTCTTCTGTTAGAGGATCTCGATGTATGTCGTGCATATCTACCACTAAAACCACAAAATTTATAAGTAGACAATCTTAATTGAATTAGTAAAAAGAAAAAATAGAATCACAAAATTCATAAGTACAAAATTATTAAGTTATATATGATTAATATAAAACCATATTACCATCGTGTCTCTCATGTGGAACAACATCATGGGGCTTCACCAACCCAGTTATGTTAGGATCAGGTTGCACCTCACTCTCAGGAGGTTGCACCTCACTGTCAGGAGGCTGCACCTCACTTTCATGGGGCTGCACAGAAGCACCATCTTGTGGTTGCTCTCTACTATCAACAAACTGTTATGTAGTACTATTGATGGGCTCGATAATATTGTTGCTCCCCTACTATAAATAACAGAGAAACATATAAAATTATTGGACGATATCAAACAAGAATATATTTTAAAGGTAATGAAACCGTGTTATTGTGGTTAGATTTTTATAATATACTATCTCATGCACACTGCATCTTGGAGACTGTCCCAAGATTTTTCGGTGATCAATAAAATCTTGGTATCCATACTTTTAACCAAGCCAGAGGTCTTTCGTAGTGGTGTTGGTACCAAAATCATCCCCCTACATTTCATAAGAGTATTGATTTTTTTTATTGGTTGCCCCATGAATTACCAGAAACCTGGAAGGCGATATAACTAATAATATTGTTAATATGTTTGATTACTTACAATTTGTTCCTATAACTTCAAATAGTCACCTTGGCCTAGTCTAAGTTGGCCATGTTTCTCAACCCTTTCCTTGGTGGCTTTCAAAGTGTTAGGGAGCCTATGAAATTTTTTAAGTATGTTATATACTTCAATTGTATTTAAAAATAAAGAAAGCTAAAAGTATTGAATTCAAATTGTAATTTACCTTCCTGGACCAGGTGGATTTCTTCCTTCTTTTCTCAATCTCTTCTCCTTTGCGTCCTCAATGAACACCTTCCATTCCTTCTCAGGAATAATGGGTGGATGCTCAAACCTAGGGTTCTTTTGCAAGTTAACCCTATACATGTCATGTATATATTTTAAATATAGGCCCACCGCTTTGGAGACCTCACTTTTGTCGAAGGTATATACCCCAAACATACGTTCAAGGTAGTCCAAGATTTATTTTTTGAGGTGAATACTCTGAGAATTCCACCTCGTGCATAACGTGGGACCAAAAATTTCCAACGACTGGTCATAAAAGTGTTTATAAAACAAGTTGTTTCCTACATGCAAAAATAAACGATCATTAATTAGAAAATAATAATATATAAGATGATATATGCTTCATATATACAACAAAAAATGGATAAAACAATTAAAAATGCCTAGAATTTTTAATGTATTTATTGGAACTCCTTTCTCATTCACCAAAAAAGTGCATGAAATTGTTCCTATGCTGGCAACGCGTGACGATCCAGGAAGTGAAATGACAGTTTCATCACTGCCACTGCCACCAGCTCCTGCGTGTGGCTTTGCCACCTCCGGCTAAAGGGGTATGTCATGCTCACGGTCCCCAGCTATAGGTGTGGATCCAATCTGATTATGACTGGGATCAATCGTAGGTGGAGTGATGAATAGCCTAGCTGGTATATGTTATCTCGTGCTAGTTGGACGTTGTGGTGTACTCTCTACAACATGACTACTACCAACATCTACTGTAGGAGCTGACTGAATCAGAGCCAAAAAATCCTATATAAGAAATAAAAAGTTTTTTTGATTAGAAAATGTAAAATTTATAAACATGAAACATTCATAATTGAACTTACAATGAAAAAAAAATCACTTTAATCTATGGTTATTACCTTACATTTTTGAAGGTCTTCCTTCAACTGCTCTATCCTTTCTTTAGTTTCTTGATTTTGATTTTTACTTACAATCAAGTGAAGGATTTCTCTGTTCATTTTTCTGATGATTTTTTTGATTGTTACCATTATGTTGGGGTCATCCAACAAGTCGTCATCGACCCAATCATCACAACCATGGCCCGTGGACTACATATTTCAAGAAAGAAAAGTTATTTTCAATTATATAAACAAATAATAAATTTCACATTAAATGTAATTCGGAAATGTTAATCATATGCCTATTCTGGGGGGGATGGAAATTTTCCATGATCATCCTGCCAAGAATTAGGTGTTGGAAATCCATAACAAATGAAATGACTCATGCAAACTCACAGAGTATGATGTGCATTATAGTGAAGTGCATTGCCTGCAATTTACCTATTTTGAGGGTTCAGCTGGTTCTTTTCCATGATCAGCCTACCAAGAATTAGGCGTTAGAAATCTATAAAAAATGAAATGAATCATGCAAACACTAAGAGTATAATGTGCATAAGATTTAGGTGTTAGAAATCCATAAAAAATAAACATCATGAACAACGATAAATTTACAAATAATGGGAATACAAATTTACAAACTGCACCACATCACATCAGGATAAGTAAACATAATAGATTTCAAATTACCACCCCCATAATAGCAATGTTCGTATGTATTTGATTCAAGTTGTAATTAATCAACAACTCCTCCCATACAATTATTGATTTTATTGCGCATACAAATACATGGTTTTGTTCCCGCCCCTCAAATATGCAATTGGGTTGCTTATTTGTTGTCCCAGGTCATGTACTATTTATAAACCATGTAATATTTCTCCATGCCTTTGGCCTTCCATATATATATATACCCTCCTTTGTTTCTATCTTTGTCTCTTAGTTGTATACAATTTGCAACCACTCTGTATATCCGCATACCTCATTTATATTGGACTAGCTTCATCCAATCTCTATAATTGTAACAAGGCCTGACATACGCCATCAATTTAGTTATTTAGCTTTCAAAAACCTTTATGCCATCCATGGAAAATAGCCCCAAGCCATCTAATGATGATGGAGAAATGAGATATATCCTCTCGTCCAGACAAAAATCAGTGTTTACTTGAGGAAGGTCCTTGGGTACCCATTGTTTCACTAAATATTTGTACCTCAAGGGCACCTCAATGTCATCTATTCTCTCAGCATCATAAGAGCAGGACCCCCCTTTAGCAAGAAACAGTTCCATGTGTCTATGGAATTTTCTTCTGATCTTCTCACCTCTAGTTTCTCTCCATCTACCTGAACTTTCCTCGCTTGATGAAGACAGATTTGACAAAAAACTATTTGGTTGTACCTGTAGTCCATCGAATGAGTGACCAATTAAGAAGAATCCCCCTTTCAATTCTAGTAATGATAATTGTGTAGGATACAAGGATGACAAAAGGAAAACAACAAATATGCATTCTTCTTAAATGGCATATTGATCAACTCGTATTATAAGGGGTAGATTGATCAAATCGTATTTGTGATGTAGAGAGACCAAGTGACATATCAAGTTGGTTCAATAAAAAGCAAGGACTCTACACAAAAGCAGGCCATCATTAATAATAAGCCTCGAGTATGGTCTTGTTACTCCTCACTGAGCTTTTTTGGATTCTATAGGTTGTTGGAGTCGGGAGTTTGAGGTACATGTGGTCTATATCTTGTCCATATATGTGTTTAAGGTAGGAACCCATATCAATATTGCATTTGAATTGGAGAATTTTGGGTTGCTTGTGATTTGGCTTGGGTTACTATTGTGGTAAAATTGGGATTGTGTATCTCTTCCATACTCTGTGTTTCTTGTTATGAAATTATTTAAAACTATCCTCGACACAACACATGGATGTGTTCAAGACCCCCTGCTTGTCATTTGTCACCCAGGTGTTAGAGACCCTCCTAGCCAGGATATAGAATGTATTCAATGAAGTATTGGAGAAGGTTTATTATACCATTGAAGGACTATCCTAGGGCTCAATCATGAAAACATCCAATGAACTAGTCTGTATCCCCTTTTGTCAACAAATACCTCTAACATGACATGGCATTCTCCTTCCAAGCCTACAACAAGCATCCAGGATTGTTTCCCTCCAACTTATAGCTATGAATTATTTGAGTGCATGGACAAGGAGAATGTTAGTATGTTAGGAAAGAATAAAGAAGTCGTGACAACTCTTCATATAATTTTCAATCATGTATGGCAGTCATGCCAACTCTTCATATCATTTTCAATCATGCCAACACTTCATATCATTTTCAATCATGACAACTTTCCATATCATTAGAGGAAAGTGTCTCTAATTTACATTATATATGTGGGAAATTCGACATAAATGTTTATTGACATTTTCACTTATCTTCAATTGACAATGAACCTTTGTGAGAAACTCAAAAAGTGGTAGTGGATTATTTATTGTGGTGCATGTGTGGATATCAAAAAATGTATTTTCATCCAAATAAGGTTGAAATTTTGGAAAGGTGCCCTTATGATGAGAGAAAATCCATCCTCTAAATGTGATGTCTCATAAATCTTGAGTTGGCACATGTTCACAATGTCATGTATACCAAGCTAAGAAGGAAGATCCAATCATGATGCATTTTCTCCAATTCGCTAAAAAATGGTTTGAGGACCATACTAAATATATTTGATCTTATGATTTTTCTTGAGGTTTAAACCATTTATTATCCAATTAAAGTTAATAACAACTTAACATCTTTGTAGGTGTCTATAGTTATGTTGCAAGGTATAAATGTGGTCCTTTTAGAAAAAGTGCATACAATAATGAATATACAATCATCCTTCCAAAGAGTAGTGGAAAATTCACATATAAATTCCATGGATATGGATTCCCAAGGTTGTGAGGGGACTCTTCATACACACCAAATCTAGTATTTGGAATATGTGAAATATTAGAAGGAGGTCTACTTGACCAATCAAGAATTTTGTTAGCGATCTTTTATTTTTACTTAGTAATTAGATGAAGTTATTGAACATAAGAATCCATTTAAGACACCTATGTTCCTAAATATTAAATTGAGAATTCCAAAAAATAAGGGGTTTGAAAATTTTATGAAGGTTTCCTTATTACCAAGGATGTAGTTCGTCCATTGCTTGAGTGTTTGAACCAATGCATAGAATAATTCTTTACTATATCCATTACTATTATAGTTGGTGGAAGAAAGTGTTTATGAGAAATATGAAACAAGGTGGCCTCCTTGCTTAAGAACAACACCTATGACATAATATGAGCCATCGATATCTATCTCAAAGGGTTAATGAAAATGAGGAAGACAAATAATTGGAGTGTTAGCAAAAGGCATCCTTGCACTATTGGCATGCCATAGTTGTTGTGCAATATTCCATCATAAATTTTTCTATTTGAAGCAATGATGAAGTGGTTGGGAAATGTGAGAGAAATATCGAATGAATTTTTTGTTGAAATTCATATCAGCAAGGAAATTATTCAGATATGTAGGATTAGATAGAGTGGGCTAATCTTGAAGGAGTTTGACCTTGGTTAGAACTATATGCATGCTAATGTGTTCAATAGAAAGATACAAATAAAAATGGGTGTTTCCCATATAAGTACTTCTTCATTTTTTCTTATACTTTATAGTGTTGAGGAAGGCAAAGAGCAAAAGAACATTTATCCAAATGTTGGGAAGGATATAGTCCTATAGTTTTTATGGATGCTTATTACTATAAAAATAGATAACTAGTTGTTGTTGATGAAGTCAAAGAAAATCAAAGAAAATAGTGATAATGAGAGTGAGGATTCAAAAAGGAGAGGTTTCAAAATTGAGCTTATTACAGGTAATGGTTCTATCATACTGAAATAGTTATTCTCTAACTCCTTGTCTATTATTCTTATGGTAAATTTTATGGTGCATTATTGTTCGTTTTGTTTGTTAATGATTCCACACTTGGAAACTTAATTTTATTGGTGAGTTTCCATTATAGATTTGTAGGAATTATGATCCCCTCCCAGACATTCCCCATATCTGAGATAGTGAGATTGAAATAATTTGTACATCAAAGTAGCATTTTGCTTCTTGGGAATAAGGCTTAAATGTATATATTTTTATTCAAATATTTATAATGATCTACAAAATCCCCTTGGAACTCTCAAAGTCTATATGTTGGGACATGCACCACAAGCATCATAGTTGGTTCACAATAATTTCATTGTTTTCTATCCTCAAACATTTGTTCACCATTATGGGAGCATCATTAAATGGATTTCACTACACCCTTTGATGTGCAATTGCATACTTGGAAAAAGTTTAGGATTTCTATGTAACCCACAAAAGTTCCATGAACCACACTACTCTACAAACACTTGACATAATTCGTTGACCACTACACTCCATTTATGGATTCATGTTGGAGTTATTCTCGGTAGTGGTATGAGTTGAGGTATATATGATCTCATTCTAGCCATCGAAGTAAGTTGTTCAATCATATAAGAGCCATTGTGATTTATTCATGGTTTCCAAACTTTGTTTCTCACAACTGATAATCATGAAAGTGCATTCAATAGAACCCAATGTAAAAACTAATTAAAAAAACCTCAAGTCTCTAGGATGACCTCATTCTAGTAATTTCTCATCTTTCCCATAGCTATTTGATCACCATACAAGCATATAAAGTCGACTCTCTCTACAGTAGAATATAAAGTCGCTTGGATAACATATTTGGGTTGTTATAACCTGCTAGGCTAAGAAAAACCAATAGAAACACAATTTGAGACAAAAATAACTATCAAGGGTGATTTTTAGTAGACCTGAAGGGTGAAAGAACTATCAAAATTACCTTATTTGCAACAGACATGGTCAGCGTATCCTTCTTCCTTCACCACGGGCTCCACTCTAGCTTGTTAGGGGTCGAATAGGGAGAGGTTGACTGAAACTTGCTACCAAAACCTTGCTCTTTTCTCTGGAGAAGGCTTTTCGAAATCCCAATATCCCCAAGTCTAGCTAGCAGGCGCGACTGGGCGCTGGTGTCGAGGGATACATCAATTCTCTGGTGGGATCGAGGGTTTATGCAAGGTGCAAGCGACAAGAATGGGTATGAAGGGCACAAGAGGCGATAATGTGTATGTAGGGAGCAGGAGATGAGAATAGTTGGGAATGGGCACAGGCAATGGGAATGGGTTTGGTCAAATGGAATAACATAATGGGTATGTAGGGCGCAGACGATAGGAATGGGTATGCAGGGCGTAGGCAATGAGAATGGGTTCAGGCAATGGGAATAGTTGGGAATGGGTTTGGACGACAAGAATAGTTGGGAATGGGTTTGGGCGGGTTTTGTGATTTGTTTTTTTTTGTTTTTTATTTATTTATTTTAATTTATTATATTTTATAACATATGTTTTTTATTATATATATATATATATATATATTATAACATATGTTTTATTATATAGATGTAATTATGTATGTTATGGGAGAAATGTTGACACAAGGAGGCAAGTTAGTATGTTAACATTTTGAGTTATTTTATGGAATAGTACTATACTACCCCAAATATGACAAGGAGTTATATTCCTTGGTTTGATATGTTAAGAATTGGATTCACTATCTAATGGGAAAAGAGACCATCATCTACACTAATATCCAGCCTTTGTAATACTGATAAGGGGGGAAATTCCATCTAATGATGCCTTTGCGCCCAACTAATGCAATCACCTAAACCTATGTGTTTCCCCCCCAAGTAGGTTATTAATCTTAATCAGTGTGGAGGTTGAGGAAAATCACTCAAGGTATTCAACACAAGCCATCCATCTACCCAACAATCACTTAAAAAATGGGCCAATGATCTATTTGATTAACTAGATGTGATGTTGAGGCCTCTAGAATTATACTACCCCATGCAAGAACACCCACTTTAGATCTCGATGTTTCCCTAGTTGGTTGGGTACACATATAGCTTAGAGGTTCCTATGCAAGGACTATACTTTCCACTCAATATTTCCTTATGTAACCTTATTTGGTTAGGTACACTTAGATATGTGGAGTCCAAAGGGCCAAAAATCAATTTCTAGGCTCAAACAATGAACATAGTTCCCCTAGTTGGTCAAGTACACACATAGCCTCATACATTTACATAGACAAAGATGAAGAAATGATCGAGTTTCTCCCATTTAGTATACATAATCCACAATTCTCCTTTTCAAGGAAGGAGTTCACTTCAATCCACATAAATCCACCCCTCAATGCATAAGGCATGTATCTCTTTTTGTAATATCTTACAAGATAATATATCCCTCCCAAGAATGTTTCTTGGACTTCCATTTTCCCCTTCGTAAATAATCTTGGGGTTAAATTAGGCTTAGGAGAATAGTTACAAGTGTCACAAAATAGGTAAAAGGTGAAATAACATTCACCCCTCTTAGGATTTTTACCCTAGATCACTTAGGAATTAAATTCAAGTTAGCTTTCCCATTCCCAGTCTCTCTAGACCCGAGAACTAGGTACTTGTCATATTCATTGAGAAAGGGTCCCATACCTTGGGCATGATTTCCACAACTCAATTAATATCCATCTATGTTGCTCTGATAATTTAACTTAGGTTAGTGTGGGTCCTTAAAACATAACCTACAAGAAGGTCAAAGTGTCGAAACTGGGCGTCATACTTCCGATGACCTTAGAAAAGATTGGAAATCCGACGTTATCGGGAATAATTTAAAAAAAAACAGTAAAATTTCATTTTTTTTAATTCTTTTCAACAAAAAAAATTGATTTTAGCACAATCGTCGTAATAGTTCATCGATGTTTTAGCCTATATGTAATAGTGAAAGGAAGGACAGTAAAAAATCAGGGGATTATTTTGGTTATCAAATAAGAAATTAATTAGATTAGGTTTAAAAGAATTGATCACTACAAATTGGTATCACTACAAGTTAGTATAAAGAAGACTATTTATTTAAAAACAAATATCCCAATGAATTGAGATAAGCAATTAGTAAATTCGTAGAGGGAGAAAAATAGTCAGAGCCTCACTCTTTGGCATTGATGTCAAAGGGTGAGAGAAGAAATAAAACAAAGTTAAACAAAAAAACAATTATATCAGATAGAAAATAATATCAGTGATATGGAGAGAAAAGGTATGAACTCATTCTTGTTTTACAGACATGTTTTGCTCAATGACAAAGGGGGAGATTTTTGACAGTATTGGTAGTATGTTTTCATTGATGGAAACATGAGTCAAACATGTACATTAATTAGAGGAAAAGGAAGAGAAACTTGGGGCAAAGGAAGATCACCTAGTGGCATAAGTAGTTCGTGATCACTCTTGATCGAGATAAGATCAACAATGATCGTATGACTTTAAATATGTAACAACCCTAGTTGAATATATGCTTAGGGATTATTAAGTAAAAATTAATTAGATAATTAATTGTACTAATATGGTTTTAATTAAACAATGATTACCATTAATAATATTAATTAAATATTTATTTATTAATTAATTGTTTATAACTTTTGATTAATTAATTAATTGATTAATTGATTACATATCACATTCAATGACATGGGTAATAAATTAATGGGATTAATAATTTTAATTTATTTAATTAATTTCTTTACATATGTGGGAAGGGATAAGACATTAATGAAGGGGATAAGACAACAAAGAAGGGGATAAGATATTAAAGAAAGGGGGATAAGGTAATAAAGGAGGGATAAGGAAATTAATGAGTGGGAAGAGAGTCAGTGAAAGGGGGATATGACGGGAGGAGTCTTATGGGGGAGGAGGATCATTTTTGGGGCGGAGGGAAGCATTTTGGAAGGGAGATGGTAGTTTTGGTTTCTTTTCTTGGATTTTCTGGTTCTGTTGTGGAGTTCTGCAGTCTTTGAGAATCATTGCAGGGGGCACCGGGTTGCTGGGGGTTTTAGGCACAGGGGCTAGGATTCCTTTTAGTTTCCTGGAGTTAGGGAGCCGGACAGGCTGCTCCTAGTTGGCTATGAGGTTAGTTGGTTTGGGCAGAGTTGATCATTGCATCAAGCTAGGCAAGGCAACAACAAGGCAGAAAGGAAGGGACAGCCATATCGACAGGAATTAGCATCAGAAGCAGGTATTTTATTATGAATTGTTGAGTTATTTTCATGCTGTAGATAGATTTTAATTTCTACAGAATATTTATGCTTATGATCTGAATGAATAATTTACGTATGATAAGGAAATTATATGTTAATTGTATTAAATTTTGTATTTAATTAAGTAGGGTCTCTACACATGGTATCAGAGCTTCAGTTTGAAGCACTAGAGCCTTAAGGGTATATCCACCTACCCGCCTGTAAGAAGGAATAAGGAACTGTTCAACACTAACCCAAAAATTTAAATAACCCCTAACTGGTTATATTGAAATCCTTTTTCCTTGAAATCCTAAACAATCCCTAAATAATCTATATATGAATATATATATATGTAATTGTAAATATAAATTAGGGCCAAGCTCAGAACTGCAAAGCAATACCCAAAAATAAATATCAGACACACGAATCAAAAGGCACCTGTTCTATTAATTTTTCCCTTTGAAAACCTGCTAACAATAGAAAATTTAAACTTGAGAATAATGATATGGCAATTCCCCTGTTTAATAGGTACAATGGTTACCAAACAATTGGAACAAAAGAAAATCTAAGAAAGAAATTGATCCAAGTATGTATGTTGGAATGGCATATATAACACAGAATGTGTTGTAACCTTTAAGAGGAACCTAAATTGTAAAATGAGGAGAAACTTGTAAAATTGTACTAAATAAATTTGGATAACTAGATTTAAATACACGGGGAGAGAAACTAGAAGCCACAATTATGTTGTTCGGACTTTGTAAATATACACCTCCATAAACAGAAAAAATAGCTAACTGATAATCACCGCATAGAGCGAAAGAAATCGTTGTTAACAAAATAAAAAATTCAATATATTCAAAAACAGCCGTAAATAATCTATATATATATATATATATATATATATATATATATATATATATATAGAAAGAGAGAGAGAATGCAATGTCAATGGATCATCCATACCAATGGATGGTATGATTTCCAGGACTATTGGTTTTAATGTTGTTACTCACTAACTCATTTCCCTAACATTCGATTCATATGGATGGCATGGCTACTTGTCTTAATGTTGAAACTCGCTAGCCCATTTCCTAGCATTCAATCCATATGGATGGAATGTCTATCTGAATGTCTTGACCTATAACCAACTAACTCATTCCCTAACGTCCAATTATTATAGAAGTATAGCAGACCTTGAAACATTAAAACTCGAGAAAGACAAAAGAAAACTGGTAAAAGATCTAAGAGCTCAGATGGGTTAGGAGTTTTGAAGGAAGAATTTTACTGAGAAGAGCACTGACCAGGCCTCTGGCACTTATCTCTAAGGACCAGGAGTCCTCTCCCTTCCTGGTATCGGACACCGACAGTCTGTTCGCGACAACCAACAGCCTCTGCTTGAAGGGCCTTCCATTCTGGTGTACTCTAGAGTTCATGGCCTCGGGGGCTCTATCAGAGTACCCTTCCTCTTCGTCCCTTATGGGAGATCCATCCCCTCTTTCCATGTGCCCATTCTCTCCATCATCCCTGTCGTCCTCCAATGCACTACTATTTTTATTGCTATTCGTACTAGTACTACTACTATTGCTGTTTTTTCTTAGTTGCCTCTCTCGTACAAGCCTTTCTGTATGAGTGGAAGAAGTTAAACTGCAAGTCAAATTGGTGGTGGGGATCGAATGGTTTGAAGGTGGATCCTCTTGCTGCTCCGATAAAAAGGAAGGGGAGGCTCTATTCCCAATCTCTGCTCTTCACTGAACTAGAGAAATCAATTCAAATTATTCGAAATCAAATTCGAGTCACCGCCTCCACCTTCCCATGTTCGCCTACTCGGATTTATGATGGGATTGCAAGGCATCCTCACAATTCTCCACCTGCATGTGCATCTTCTTTTGCCTTATGAATACGGGAGCGTGTTAGAACACCAAGGCTAGTCGCCCATAATTCAATTCAAACGCTGCACCATACCGGACAACTTGAAATCAAGAACATAAATAATTGGTACGATACAATGGGCCGGATGGGTGGGGGAGAAGAACATGAAGAAGAATACCATCTTTTTGATGCAATTGACAACGCAATTTAGATGCATGTTCTGGTGTTCCAACTGCATCTGTTCTTCTAAAACTGCAATTTCCAGAGTTGCTGAGCATCAATCTATATTTCTTTCGTATCCTGGCTACAGCTTAATTGCTCTCGTTCATACCCACTAAGAGAGAATAAAGCTTCTTATTGAACAAGCCCTGTTTCGAACGCCAAGATGTCAAGGAGGAGCCTACACAGGAGCCCAAAAAGGGTCTTCAACGCGTCAAGTCCACTGAGCACTAAAGACAAGTCCACGAGCTACCTCTAAACACCCAAATGCTCAGAGTGTCGAAACTGCATGGAGGAGGAGATCACCAGGGGTTTTTACTTTGCACAAATGCCCAGCCTGTATATTGTATAGCCGCCTCCCCTCTCCACAGATAAAAACGCCCAAGAAACAAATTACCAGAGAAAGATGCAGAGAGAACGACCATGGCGGCCAACCGCATAGCCAAAAGAAAATGACGGGAATTCTAGAGTTAGGGTTAGTAAAGGAAGGTGCTGGAGGAAACAAGGTGGGCACATGGAATCCATGTGTGCCTGCACTTGTTTTTTTTTTTTTTTTAATTATTGTTTTTTATTTATTTTTATATATTTTATTAAAAAATTTATATATTTATTATTAAATTTTGTGTGTGTTCATTTATATTTTATTTATTTATTTATTATTTTAGTTTAAAAATAATTTAGGTTAATTTAGTTTAAATTAATTTAAAGAGAATTCAGGTTAATTTGGTATAAAAATAATTTTTAAAGATAATTAACTAACTTCAAAATTATTAGTGTAATTAATTATCTTTAGAAAAAAAATTAATTAATTAAATTAGTTGTGTATTTAGTGTAAAGTTAAACTACATTAAAAATTAATTAAAATGTTATAGGGTCCATGGGTTTTGAACCCAAGACCACCCACCAAGCGAAGCGCCTTAAGAAGAGCACTAACACAAATGTGTTGTCATGAGTCTTTACAAATAAATCCTTATACTTAACTAGATTAATGGTAATAGAGTGTATTCCAAAGTATAAACTCCTATTATCCAAGCGTCAGGCCCACAAGACCTTACACACAATTCATCGAGCCAAGTGCCAAGTCCCTCCACTCCATTCCACCAGTCAAAGTCAAACACTAAGCTTCAATGCATCACCTCAGGCTCACTACATAATACGACCACAAGTCAGGAAGCAATACATAGCCACAGTGCACAAGTTCTAAGTCCCAATGCCGAAAGCCACTCTACAAACCTTAAAGACTCACACCTGTAGCCACTGAGATGTGCAATTCAACACATATGTACAACGCGCCTAGGAAATCTCATGAGTCAAGAATCTAAGGATAATTAGTTGTAAGCGAAAAGTTTAAAGGACTTAGACTAGGACAAGCGAGAAGGAGGCGACATATGCACTAGGAGAGTAAGCTAGAGAAATTGGCGAGTATGGCGCAAGGCTAGCATAGCTATCGGGAAAGGGAGTCAATAGTTTTCTTAGGTGAATAAATCAAACTTAGATGCTTAATCCTAACCTAGCCAATCCCCTAAAGAGAGTAACGTCTATGTACAGACAAGTAATGAAAAACTTACACCTAACCTTGTTTCTAGTTTAAGTAGCGCCAATTTGAAATGTCCTTGAACTCACCCTGACAAATTTGGTTGATGCAGGTTAAATCATACAGGATGTTTAGGACTCGAGGGAATCGAGGCAGGGGAGAATCGTCGCAGGCACTGCCAACACCACCAGTGCCACCACCACCATCGCCCGAACTAGCTCTCATACTGCGCTCGTTGGAGGCCATTAATGAGACTTTAAAGGGGCAACAACTAGCAGGGACTGAAGTGGAACCCCCACCATCTGGAATGGGTAATCCAGAAGCATTGAGGGATTTGGGGGGAGGACCTCCACCCGAAGACATCACTCGAGAATTGCAAAAGATCAAAGTTCTGGAGTTTGTCGGGGGTTGCGCCAGTGAATGCGTAGAAGCATGTTTGGAAGGCATGACAAGGTGTTTTTCCTTAAGGGACTATGCATCCAACTCAAATGAGAAGATCGCAATTTTTCAGTTAAGAGACAATGCCTTGAATTGGTGGGGTAACCTGAAAAGACAACTGCACCTTACCCTAGATACAATATCTTGGGAAATTTTTGAGGAGAGATTCCAAAGGAAATATCTGCTAGCGTACTATGAGGAACAACAGGTAGGGGCATTTCATGCCTTAGTACAGAGAAACAAAACTGTAGAAGAATATGAGATCTGATTTATGGAATTGGTCAAATATGTTTCGTATATGGATAATGACCAACGACAGGAAAAGCGCTTCATTTATGGGATAAACCCTAAGATCAGAGCTATGGTGCGGATGTGGAAACCATCTTCAGTAGCAGAAGCAGTGGAAAATGCATGTTACGTGGAAGAACACATGAACTTGAATGGAGGTATGAGGTCGACCTTTCCGCATCATCCTGGATTCATCGGGAAGGCCCCTAGGACATTTTCCAGGGGAGGGAGCTCAAGGCAACCTCCATACGGTAATAGAGTCACACCAAGGACAGTAACTTCATGGATTTCAATGGAAGCGAGTGCAACATCTCATTCATCGCCAACGACACAGATAGGTCCACGACCATCTCAGGGAACATCTAGTAGGGGCAGGGGTTCCAGGGGAAGGAACTCATTTCTGAGACAGTCACATAATAGTGCATAGGTTCAATCTTGTGTTACCTATTGGGGATGTGGAGGACCCCATTACCAGCGTGACTGCCTAGACCTACAGTCAATGTTCATGCATAGAGAAGGAAAGGAACCAATGGGGAGAGCAAGTAGCAACCACCAGATTTATGCAGCAGTTAATAATCACCAGGCCGAACATCAATCCACGGTGGTGGAGTCATCAAGTATGCTAAATCATATCAACGTTAAGATTTTATTTGATTCTGGTGATACAGATAGCTTCATTTCACCATCTGCATTAGAAAAGAGTGGGTTGGCAGACTACGAGCACAATGACTTTAAACAAGTCGAGATGGCTTTGGGAGAAAAGAAAGCAATAGCAACTAGTGTTGATAATTGCATAGTAGACCTGGGAGTGTGTACTACCAGGTTGAAGGTATACGTCACTTCTCTCGGGGTGTACGACCTAATCATTGGGATGGATTGGTTAGAAGCTCATCAAGATTTGGTAGATTGTTTCGCAAAAAGGGTGCTTTGTGTAGACGATGAAGGAAGGCCAGTAGAGATCCAGGGTGTACAGAGAAAAGTGTCATTACACTTTATCTCAACTATGAAAGTTAAGAAATTCTTTAGGCAAGGATGTTGACTTTATGTAGTGGAAGAAGTGAACGAAAGGAAGGGACCCTCATTGGATCAGTACCCGGTATTGTCAGAATTTAAGGATGTTTTTTCGAACGAGTTACCAGGGTTACCTCCTGAGAGGGAGCTTGATTTTACTATGGAGTTGAAACCTGGTGTAGAACCAATTTACAAGACTCCATATTGGATGACATCACCAGAACTTTGTGAATTGCAAATGCAGTTGAAAGAGTTACTGGACTTAGGGCTAATAAGGCCCAGTGTTTCACCTTGGGGTGCACCAATAATTTTTGTAAAGAAGAAGGATGGATCCTTACGACTGTGTATAGACTATAGGGACCTGAACCATTTAACAGTGAAAAATAGGTACCCGATGCCACGAATAGATGACCTCTTTGATCAGATGAAAGGAGAAGCGGTATTCTCAAAGATCGATTTGCGATCATGGTATCACCAGTTAAGGATTAAGGAAGGAGATATCCCAAAAACTGTCTTTCGAATTCGATTTGGACACTACGAGTTGTCATAGTACCTTTCGGATTGACCAATGTGCTAGCAGTATTCATGAGCCTCATGAACGACATATTCCGGAAGTACTTAGACCGTTTTGTACAAGTCTTTCTAGATGACATCCTCATCTATTCCAAGAATGAAAGAGAACATGAGGAACACTTACAAGTAGTGTTGTCCTACCTTAGAGAGAACAAATTGTATGGGAAATTGTCAAAGTGTTCCTTCTTTCAGAAAGAGATCCACTATTTAGGTCATATCATTTCCAAAGAAGGAATCTCTGTAGACCCAAAAAAGGTAAAGGCCATTATGGAGTGGCTAGTGCTGAAAAATGGTCATGAGGTGAGAAGCTTCATGGGGCTAGAAGGTTATTATCGGAGATTTGTGGAGGGATTATCCAAAATAGTGAAACCCATCGCCACCTTGCAGCGTAAGGGGGTCAGGTATGAATGGAAAGAAGAGTGTGATAGTGCATTCATTAAGCTTAAGAGGTTACTAACTAGTGCACCAATTCTACGAGTGCCAGATATGGAAAAGGACTTCATAGTCTGCACGGATGCCTCGAAGAAAGGGTTGGGGGCTGTGCTAATGTAGGATGGAGGAGTGATAGCTTATGCATCAAGAAAGTTGAATAAACACGAAGAGCTATACACGACTCATGATTTAGAGTTGGCAGTTGTAATTCTAGCTCTGAAACTTTGGAGGAACTATCTTGTGGGGTGAAACTTTGAGCTCAAAACAGACCATCAAAGTTTAAAACATCTCTTCACTCAAAGGGATCTGAATGTTAGGCAAAGGCAATGGAGTGATTTTATGAATGAGTACGATTTTGGTATTTCGTACATGAAGGGAAAGGAAAATGTGGTCGTAGATGCCTTGAGTAGGAGACCACGTATCTTCTCCTTTTGTACCCTTAAAGGTCAATATGAGGGAAGATGTGTTAACACAACTCCAAGGAGATAGTTGGTATTTAAAGGTTACTTTAACCCTCCAAATAAGGAGGCAGTTAGATCCAAAGTATGAAGGATATAGTCTAGAAGCAGAAGGACTATTAAGATATCACGGAAGGATGTACATCCCTGAGAATGAGGATATACGAAGCATCATACTGAAGGAAGCCCATAAAGCACTTTATTGTGCGCATCCGTGTGTGAAGAATATGTATGCAGACATGAGGAAGCTCTTCTTCTGGGTAGGAATGAAGCACGATGTAGTCCATTTCATCGCCAAATTCCTAGAGTGTCAATAAGTGAAAGTCGACGACCATCACCCGGTAGGCCTCCTACAACCACATGATGTTCCTATGTCCATGTGGGAAGTCATCTCTATGGATTTTGTTGTGGGGTTGCCACTCACATATCATAGACACAATGCAATTCTTGTGATAGTGGATAAGTTAACCAAGAGCACTCATTTTATTCTGGTTAGAGACACTTACAATGTCACTAATGTGGCATGTGTGTTTGTAAGTGAGGCTATCCGTTTGCATGAGATACCTAAGAAGATCATTTCAGATAGGGACTCCAGATTCACTTCTAGGTTTTGGACAAGTTTGCAGTTAGTGTTGGGGACTTAGTTGAACTTAAGAACAACTTATCATCCTGAAACAGATGGGAAAATAGAGAGAGTAAATCAAGTCATGGAAGACATGCTCAGGATGTATGTCATGGATAATCAAACCCAGTGGGAGAAGTACCCACCTTTGGTCGAGTTTGCCTACAATAACAGTTTTCATAGCTCCATCAGAATGCCACCCTACGAAGCTCTGTATGGAAGGCCATGCAGAACTCCATTGAGTTGGGATAGACTTGAAGACCGAGTAACAGTTGGGCCAGAATTGATTCAAGAGATGGAGGAACAGGTGATTCAGATTAGGTAGAGACTAAAGGAAGCATAGGATAGGCAGAAAAGGTATGCGGATGCACACAGGACCGACCGAAGTTATGAAGTGGGAGACCAGTTTTTCATTTGTATCCGGCCTAATAAGAGTACCATATGGTTCGGGAAGGGGACAAAGTTGTCACCTCAATTTATAGGACCGTTCATAATCCAAGAGAAAATTGGACCCGTTTCCTATCGTCTCGTACTGCCACCCCACTTGCATAAAACTCATAATGTTTTTCATGTATCTGTTTTACGTCATTATGTTGTTGATGAATCACATAAACTAAATTGGAAGGAATTGTAGGTATCGGACATGGGAACCCTCATGGTAGAACCGTTATGCATATTGGACCGTAGAGTCCAACAACTCAAGAATCATCTGGTAGACCAAGTTAAGGTCCAATGGGACAAGTATAGTCCAGGATCTGCTACTTGGGAAGATGTCGAGACACTACGACGAGACTATCCCTCACTTTTTTGACCACCTCGAGAATATGTTTCTCGAAGGTTGGGTGTATGTAACACCACTTTTGACTTAGACAACCAGAATTACCTGAGGCCTATATACTTTATTTTTCTAGTCACAGTGAAACTATTAAGTGATACACTCAAACTTTAAAATGTATGAACTTTTATGAATGTTTAAATGTTATTGATGATGATGTATGTAATGCGATCTACTATGTGAATGTAAATTTTACGAATGTTTAAATGTTATTGATGATGATGTATATGATGCGACATATTGTGAGAATGTGAATTTAATGAATGTTTAAATGTTATTAGAATGATGTTGGATATGATGCAATCTATTTTGGTAAATGATAATCTTATGAATGGGTGTCGAAATTGAATTATGGGATATTATGAGATCTATTTCTAACTGGAAAACTTTGATGTTAAGTTGTTTATACAAGGATACCAAATAAAAATGATGATTATATGCAATTACATGATGATAATGGATAGAAATGTATGAGTTTTTGTTATAGACTAATCTGCAAGTTATGGGCTACGAAATAGCCAACGTAATGATGATGAAAGTGGATATCATGACCACTAGCCGAGAAACATTATGGTACGAATATTTGTATGTGAAATTATAATTGTTGGATGCATTGCTATGATATGTGGACCAGTGCAGGATTTCAGGTGATGAGACTGCCCAAAACCGAATAAACGATGACAAAACTCCCAGCAACATGGTGCCACTATATATTCCATTGTAGGGTGTGGACCATAGTTATGACTAGGAAGGGTGGAGGCATTTCCTACCGTGTATCCTCCGAAACCTGAAGTCATGGGAGGACAGTGTTAGCTCACACTCCCCAAGACGTGTGATGATGACTGTCAGTTGCCTGCTAGGGAAGCTTGGTCAATATAGTGACACTTCCACTTACGGGTTCTATTTGGAGTTAGGTCAATATAGTTGATGCTCCAAGATAGTCTACCAGAGGAAGCATAGAAATGGAGATGGAAGTAAGTTAGGGAGGAAGGATGAGTGGAAATAGTTGAGAAAGTATGGAGATCTATCTTATGGTGGAATTTAATGTTTTCCCTTCTAAAAAAAAGAAAATGTGTATATATGAATATTCATAATTACGTAACTAAACCACAGTTGTCTAAATAAAATTGTCGAACCGGATAATTGTAATTAAGTGATTTCTCAAACAATTGATTGGTTGTTGTCTTTTATAAAAGACTAGTCTTGTTGATTGGATTGGATGCATACCTAAATTACTAAAGGATGATAGTTATTGATTATTAGTACATGCACGAGACTTATATGTACTAGCTACACATGCATTTCTTGTACATGTACACTAGTATGTATGAGTTTTCTTGGCTTACTTACCAATAGTGTTGATTATTTGTTATGAATGTGCGAACCATGTTTCTTTTCCTTGTACCATGAGATACCTTAACTTCGGGACGGAGTTTCCTAAAGGGTGGGTGTATGTAACAACCCTAGTTGAATATATGCTTAGGGATTATTAAGTAAAAATTAATTAGATAATTAATTGTCCTAATATGGTTTTAATTAAAAAATGATAGCATTAATAATATTAATTAAATATTTATTTATTAATTAATTGTTTATAACTTTTGATTAATTAATTAATTGATTAATTGATTATATATCACATTCAATGACATGGGTAATAAATTAATGGGATTAATAATTTTAATTTATTTAATTAATTTCTTTACATATGTGGGAAGGAATAAGACATTAATGAAGGGGATAAGACAACAAAGAAGGGGATAAGATATTAAAGAAAGGGGGATAAGGTAATAAAGGAGGGATAAGGAAATTAATGAGTGGGAAGAGAGTCAGTGAAAGGGGGATATGACGGGAGGAGTCTTATGGGGGAGGAGGATCTTTGAGAATCATTGCAGGGGGCATCGGGTTACTGGGGGTTTTGGCCATGGGGGCCAGGATTCTTTTTGGTTTCCTGGAGATAGGGAGCTGGACATGATGCTCCTAACTGGCTATGAGGTTAGTCGGTTTGGGTAGAGTTGATCAGTGCATCAGGCTAGGCAAGGTAGCAGCAAGGCAGAAGGGAAGGGACAACCATATCGATGGGAATTAGCATCAGAAGCAGGTATTTTATTATGAATTGTTGAGTTATTTTCATGCTGTATATAGATTTTAATTTCTACAGAATATTTATGCTTATGATGTGAATGAATAATTTACATATGAGAAGGAAATTATATGTTAATTGTATTAAATTTTGTATCTAATTAAGTAGGGTCTATACAAAATATCATGAGAGGTAGCATGCAAAGAATCCATGTACAGAAGGAATAAACGAAGTACAATGAATTAAGAGCTCAGGAGGGTTAGCAACTGAATATCAGTGCATAAATGAATGCAAAAATAGTTATTAAAAAGCTCAGGAGAAATAGCGAAGAAACCCATTAGAAGAAAGAAACATTAATCGAATTCAAAAGGGAAAGCACATTGTAGAAACGTGATAGGGATCGAATTCCCAACATATCAACGATCGTGGTTCAGTTTGAATCCAAGTATAAACCCAAAATATCAAAATATGTGATGCACATGAGGATCAGAAGAGATGACGCACAAGAGCCTTCCATTATCATTTCGGGAAAGTCCAGGACCGTAAGATTAAGGGGAAGTTAGAGTTTGGGATGAATTAGATATCAACCGAAAGATATGAAGCAGGAAATTCAAGAGGTTTCTCCACCATTAAGATCAAGGAGGGACTTCATATGAATTCTTGACCATCCGATCGAGTTTAGTGGAAGGACAGTGTAAGACACAAAAACCCTAGAATCTCAGTTTAACTGAAGTAACGACAATCGTACATCTGGATAAAAATATGGGAACCATGATATCAGGAGATAGTTAACTCTGGAATTGACCACTCTGAAAAAAATAAGCCAAGAACATATGAAATTACCTGAAGGTTGAAGCCCTAAAGTAATGAAAATCATTGATCTGAAGAGGAATATGGGAACCGTTAGATAGTGAGACAATCAACTCCAATGTTGACCACTCCAACAAAAATAAGATAAGAACATATGAAATTACCTGAAGGACAAAGCCCCAAAGAAATGACAATCGTTGATCTAATGCAAAACATGGGAACCATCAGATCAGGAGACGATCAACTTTAGCGCTGACCACTTCAATGGAAAAGGGTTGAGAACCTAGAAATTCACCCGAAGGACGAAGTTTCAAAGTCACAAAATTAAGACACATGGCACACACATTGAGATACCACGTCATCACATTCCACGTTAGCAAGGAAACGTGGCCCAATCAGATGGTGACAAGTGTGAATGTCCAGTTGGTACTTTAGATCTACTAGATAAGTCATGAATCTAAGTGACACATGGAAGTCACTCAGCCAGTGCCACGTCAACAGTGACATCCCAGGTATGTCACTATGGGAGTATGTTCTTCAAGGGTTCTACCTCCAGCAACTACTCAAAGTGTCGAAGGCCAAAGTCATTCTCAACTATCCAATCCATTGAAGGGACTGGTCAATGATCAGATCAAGGTGTGACCATGGGATGCATAAGTGTCAGATCAAGGGAAAGGATTGATTGTAGAGCGTGAAGGGAGGATTAAATATCTCATTGATTCCACTTCTATAATTGGTCAGGACCGTCAAATCTCCCTGATCAAGATATTGATGGTTGTGGTTGATCCACCAACAATCACACAACTTCAATTGCAAAGTTGGGGTGATGGGATAAACAACGAGAAAGTTGGATCTCTAAAATCCACAGAGACCGTCGATCCCCATCCACCCATTGATATAACGACTGGTAAGGCCTGTGGGTTTTTAGATGTGATCGTGTTTGATTAGGAGCCAGACAGAGAGGGATTTGGGCTAGATTTCATACACTACTACATCATTCATTGATCTAATATCCTCAGGAATCTTTCTCGACTGTTGGATCGAGTATAGTGGAAGGATAGTGTAAGGTACACTAAAATCTAACACAAGTTGCCACCATATCCCTATGACTTATTCGGTACGTAAGTACTCAAGAAGGTTGAAATATTGCAGAGGCAAGAAGTCCCGAAGGAACAAGTCCCAAAGGACGAATTCCCAAAGGAATAAGTCTCGAAGGATGAATTCCCAAAGTAACGATGGTCGTCCATCTCATCGTGTGATCAAAACTTGACCGTCGATATTGACAAGTGATCATGCACTTTTTTATCTGAATGCTTGGTCACCACATGTGGTCATATGAAATAAAAGTTCTAGAAGAGTATTTTGTGTGAAATTTAACACACAAAATGAGAAGTTTATCTCAGTCGAGAAGGAAGCTTAAACCAAACAAGATCTAGACTTTGTCTTGAACTATATTAAGTAGTTCAATACATACTATAAATTAGAGAGTTGATAAAAAAGGTTAGATCTGATCAACGAACATTGAAGGAAGAAATAAAGAGGAGTGGGATCGAAATAACTAAGTTGATCCATTATTGTGATCTAATCTTAAAGGTTGATCAACATTATATGATGACGAATTAGCCCTCTCACGATATTATATGAATAATAATGAAGGAAGCGCAAATGGATATTAATGAACCCAAATCATTTGAAAAGAATTGTTTGAAGGAAGAACATGTTTGCAATAATTAGTGATGGGTTAAAATGTTGAATCAATTTAGAAAGGATTTTAAGTCTTTCAACAAACTGTTAATAATAATAATAATAGTAGAATTTATTATTATTAAAATGAATGAAAGGATGCAATGATTCATTATCAAAAGAAACAATCATTCAAGTTCACACCAATTAGAAGACTATATAAACAGAGAAGTATGGTGAAGAAAAGTGTAGTTAAATTTGTTGAGGTATATATATTTATATATAATAGATTGAATGAAGTTTCATTTTATCAGGTTGGTTCCTGTTCACAAGTTGGGTCTTGTATGAGGATTGGATTCCTCACATCTCAGTTGGATTTGAGATCAACAAGCTTGGACGTGTTATGAGGGTTGGATTCCTCATTTCTCAGTTTGATGTTAGAACTACAAGATGGGTCTTGTAACAGAGAGTTGGGTCTCTCATAATTGTTTGAATATGAAGATTGATCTTATGTATTCACTCAAGTTAAATAAATAAATAAAATATTTATTATTTGATATATTGATTGAGAAATTGAAATAAATATATGTTGTTCAATTAATTTATGAAAAGTGGAAAATTGTACAAATTTTTGTGACATTGATTCACCCCCCCCTCTCAATGTCAAGTGTACATTTCAACGAGTAAGTTGGTACATCAACTTCCAGGGGTCGTAAATTTTTCATACGATCTCTATTTTAGGCGGATGATAACCTGTTGGAAAGGTCTATCTGAGGAGTACACATTTTTCCATTAGACTTTGACTCCATCTACAATGTGACTATGGCCAACGCAAAAATCATTTTTTAGGGCCTCAAGATGACCCCAAAAGTTTAGGACCCAAAAATCTAGAAAAGAACTACCAAGATGAAAATTGTATGTGAACCAGTTGGAAGAGGTGGGTGGCCACTAATATCCACCTAAATAAAAAAAAATTAAACTCCTAATATTTTCCCCAAACTTGCCATTTCCTCACATACAAGGAGAGGCATTCTTCAACTTCATCACAATCCCTTCCACAGTTACTTAATCCTCTATGGAGTTCATCATTTTCACATGTGATGAACCTTCATAAATTCCCACGAGAGTTATCCATCCTTACAGTCCTTAAATAAGACACAACCCCAACCTCCACAAGGATTATCTCCATCCAAATATACAAAATATTAGAAACTCTAATTCCTTTCCAATGTCTCTTAAACTAGTGAAACACGAAAACGTAAAATTCTAACAAGTGAGAATTCTATACTATTATTTTTATAATTATACCACATGGTTTAGGGACTCCCATCCTATTAGGGTGGAAATGAAATGTTGCGCATGATGAATAATATGGGATTGCATGTATATTTAGTGCCATTAATATGGTATTACACATTGCCATCAATATGCACTACTTGTTACTTTTTGGAATTTGCATTAAACTATGATTAATTTGCATTAAACTATGATTTGAGTGGGTGAAAATATCATCCTTACATAGAGTTTAAAATACAATTCATGGGAGGTGGTGATGAATCCTATCCCCCCATTTTTTTTTCATCATTCATGATGCAAAATATGTTCCTTATCTTCCACTTTGTATCCTAATGAGTTTAATAGTCACAAAACATGATAACATGCTACAAATTCAAACTTTCTACTACTCTTTTGAATCTATATATTAACCTACTCAATTATGATTATTGTGGAAATGTTCTAAAGGCCATATAATGAATAACTTCTAAGGAATCCCCAATCATTAAAATATGATTTACTCCCATTTTCTTCATAATGGCCATACCTTGTAAAATAACCAAGACTTCAATTTGATTGTTCATTGTCTTTATTAGACCCCATTATCTAGTTAAAAAAATGTTATTAATAATAGTGTTTTAGCCATTCATTGAATAATATAAGTATAATTAATATAACATTTCAATTAAATTTTAATATATTATTAATACTTTGATAATATGTTAATATTATTTCCCCGAGGGTGTATAACAGTCAATGATAGAGTGCATGTTTAAGGCACTTTGTTATGTGAAGTCACTGGTTCGAAACCCTTGACTAGCCTTGTGTGTCACGTGAGGGGTCATGTTGGTATGCCTGGGGTTATAGTGGTAGTAGTTGGATAACACAACCACGTGTCATGCGAGTACATGCCTGAATGGGAGATGATGGTGCATTACAATGGTTCAAATATGTGTTCTAGGTGGATTAATGAACCAACATAGATCCATCTTAAGCCCGTATATATCAAGCGCTGAGAGGGATCAAATCTCTCGAGGTGAAAACCTTTTTATGAGTGAAAAACTTGAGGAAACGTTAAATGTTTGCACCTCAAGAGATTTGATCTCTCTCTCGGTGCTTCATAGATCCTGGGTTAAGATGGATCTATGTTGGTTCTAGTCGTGGGAGGTCATAGAAAATTTGTAGATCAAAAATGATATGCATATCTATATGTCGAACATTAATCTGATCATTTGAAATTTATTCAGTTGCATAAGTTTGTTGAGAATATAGAGTATGAATCAAAAGTATAGTTAATGAGTTACATCAGGAATATGATGAATATAAAAAGTAACAATGTAGAATGATGAAAAATGTGATAATAATAAGAATGTAGTAAATTACAAATAATTACATAGTGATGAGTCTCAATCTTTTTCTGCTAGGTTGAACACGTTTTTCACATTTTATATATATTAATATTACAATTGTTTTAATGTGCAAATATCAATAGATAAATCACACATAACCAAACAAAGTATATGACTTCAACTTATAATATCTATTTAGAAATTTGTTTTCAATAGGTTATTGTTAAATTCATTTCACTTGATGATTTGCTATATCTCACACTTGAAGTCAATATAGAGACTTAATTTCTTTCATATCATTTCTTTGATTAATTAATGATCTAAATCATGTTTCATAGTATTGTCACTAAAATCAATGCACCCTATTGGTTTATGTTGTATCACAGTTAGAATGAATACAACTACTTGATTATGAAAAACATTTTTTATTGTTTCATCACTTAAATCAATGCATTTTTTTTCCATTAAATCAATATAACTAAGATGACATTGTCTAAACATTCCACCTTTTCAACTTTTTCACCATCCGACAAAACAGATCTTGATGAAATGACCATTTTTTGTTGTTTAAATTGAATTTTTGAATGCATAAATGGATTCACCACCCCAAAAAACCCTAAGGGCACTCAGATTATATAGACTCAATCACTCAAATCTGGAGTTCCAACAATTTTATATCAGATTTCGGATAAAATTGATCGGAAAATATGTCCATAAAAACACTAAAAAGTCAAATCCTTAGACTAAGTGCAACTACTTAGGAGAGACATGTGTCAACACCACTTTCAACACTTTTTTCACATTTTAATATCTTAATATCATAATTTTTTTAATGTGAAAATACCAATAGCTAAATTACACGTAACCAAACAAAGTGCATGACATCGACTTATAATATCTGTTTTGAAATATATTATTCTTTTAGGAGGGATACTTTTCATTTCTTCAATTAATTAATGCATTGAATCATTTTTCATAGTATTATCACTTAAATCAATGCATCATATTGTTTTATGTTATATCATTATCATTGAAATCTATGCACCTTATTATTTTATATTATAGCATTGTTAAAATGAATACAACTACTTGATTATGCTAAATCATTTTTCATAGTATTATGATTTAAATCAATGAGCCCGCTTGTTTTATGTTATATCACTATCACTAAAATGGATGCATCTTATTACTTCAATCCTGAAAAATTATTTGAAAATCCAAAAGAATTGTCTCCACTACTAATAATTTAACACTCCATTGAATTTATGACATCTCCTTTCCAAAGTCCTCAATCAAAAAGAAAGAATAGAAATTGAAAGTTAGATCAATAAGTTGCTATAAGATGGCCATATTAAGGGAAGCACATTCAACTTATAATATATGTTTTGAATTTTTTTTTCACTCTAAATTCATTTGACTTGATGATCTCTTGTATGCCAACATTGAAATCAACATAGATGATTAATTTCATTCCTATCTTAGTCATTTTTCATAACGTTATCACTTAAATCAATGCCCCTTATTGTTTTATGTTATAAATTATTATCACTGAAATCAATGCACCTTATTGTTTTATGTTATATGATCGTTAAAATGAATACAACTACTTGATTACGATAAATCATTTTTTATAATATCATCACTTAAATCGATGCAACTGATTGTTCTAAATCAGATAGCACAACTAAAATAGTCCCCTTAAAACTTTCATCTAGAAGCCCCAAAAGGTCAAAGTAGTCAAAGTGGTTTAAGAGATTTTAAAAGGTAAATAATAAAGTGAAGTAATGAGTGTATTATAATTCAAAGTGAATACAAAATAAGTTATTTCAATAATAAATTTAATGGACAAATTAGAAGTGGGTTAACCCTAAAATAAGGAAAGTGGGGCCAAGTGACCTAGAAGATGTTTTTAAGGAAGCTACTTGGAGAGTATAAATAAGAGGCAAGGCTCTCTCATTTAAGATACACTTGAGCATATTGAATATCTATA
>ML782912.1:1348533-1359109 GCA_009831015.1 Picea engelmannii
GTCTGAGGTAACCAAGGATATCTAAGCCAAAATTCTGAGGGAAGGTGAAGAAAAGAAGGCCGAAATGCAAGGAAGGATAAATTCTTTTGATGGTGCTTTCTAAGGTATGTTATTTACAGGTCATCTCACCATTTTCTCTATAAATTTGTTTCTATAACGAGTCAGAACTTGAAATTGCTATGAAATTGAGAAAACATATCCAATTATCTTTGGTAAAAAATTCAGATTGTGTGAGTTACACACCGTGGAAAATAGGGTTTGTGGCTAGTCCTGAAACTACTCAAAAAAAGGTGTTTAGGGTAAAAACGTCATAACTTCTTCATAACAGATCCCAATTTAGTGAGACCAAATGTGTTGGTTAGGGTACAGGATTTAGTATTATTTGTAACATTTTTAGATCATTTCAACAAATATTTTGTGCAGGGCATGCTCTACAAGGTCGCTTTCCAGAATAAGCCAAAATTTAGCAAGGTATGCCATTTTTGCTATAACTCCTTTTCTGAGAGGTTCCAAGTAGTGACACTTGGAGGAATTGCACAAAACACACTGACAAACATTGTGTATCAGTTTTATATATTCATGCATTATAGGTACAAAGTTATGATTACTTCAAGTTAGGGTTGTTGACTAATCCAAAACTAGGCATGTGAGACTAAAGAAAAGTTTGATGAAAATGCAAGTCTCGTGTTGTTAAAGTTAAGGAAGGTTTGAAGGAATGTTATAATATAAACCATGTATATTACAGAGCTACAAATCAGATTTGGATGATAAAATTGATGGGGGATTTTGGTTGAGGTACATGTTGAGTACATGGTTAAGACAAGTAGTTGATGAGTTGGCACATACTTGAGGTGTATAGTTGATGATGTTGGTACATATTCATGATTCATAGTTGATTAATAGTTGACACATGATTGGTACATACTTGGTACATGGTTGGATGCACATTTTTATGGTACAGGTTGATTACAGGTTATTTGGTATAGGTGGTGCATGGTTGATGCACTTGTTTATGGTACAGGTTGATTACAAGTTGGGGTACATGTTGATGCATGGTTGATGCATGGTTCAGATTTACTGGTATAGGTTTACATTGGTATATATCACAGTGATAGTGTGACAGTGGTTCCATCATTCTACTTCTACTTCAGGGTGGCAGGACAAGGCAAGGACAAATGGTTGTAGCCACCTTTCGATTGTAGCCAGAGAACATAGCGGGTTGTAGCCTCCTTCTGGTTGTATCCAAAGAATTGGGGAGTTGGAGCTTCCCTCATGTTGTAGCCTGAGAAACTAGGGGGTTGGAGCCTCCTTCCAGTTGCAGCTGGAAAACAAAGGAAGTTGGTGCTTCCAATGAATGTAATTCTTCAAGACATATAAGAAAAATCATTTTGTGGTTTTCTCCCGATTTGGGTTTCCACATAAAACACTGGTGTACTGTGTATGTGTATGATTGTTCATTTGTTCATTGCTTATTTACTCCATAGTTATTGGATGATAATGCTGCATTGATATAACACTTGGATTATATGGTTAAAAATGATTAAATTGCTCTATTACTGATTCACCATGAGGGGACCACTTTGGAGTTCATCCATATTTACTTCTTATCAACCATGAAAAAACAATAATGAGTCATATTTACATCAAACAATATTGGGTCCATTACCCAAACCTTTGTGCTACAGGGCTTTCTTCAAGGGTTGCCATCAATGACAACCAACCTTAATCAACAATATCCCCCTTTGGCATTGATGGAAACACTTTGATGCAATACTGAAATCATATCACTCATGCTCCCCCTGGAACCATGCCTCTATCCTCTGCATCTGATAAATATGCCTCTGTCTTCTACATCTGATAAATCTCTCCCCCTTTGTCATCAATGACAAAGGTATCTTTCCATCCAGAGATGCTCCCCCTGACTGAACTGTCCTCTTATGGTGCTTCCTCATGTACATATAAGACATATAAGATAAGCATTTAAAAATCATTTAAAAATCATTCATTTTGGAGTAGAAATAACTCCAAGTCTTTGGCGAAGATATTCAAAGGCTTCCTGTGGAAGTGGTTTTGTAAAGATGTCTGCCACTTGTTCTTTTGTGCCCACATACTCAACTTTGATGTTATTTTCTGCAACCTGTTCCCGTAGAAAGTGATACTTGATTGGAATGGGCTTCGTCTTGGAGTGGATCACCGGGTTTTTTGAGATACTGATGGCACTTGTATTATCATAATGTATTGGAATGGGATCATCATACTCAAGCTGTATATCTGTCAAAGTTTGTTTCATCCAAAGAACTTGTGTACAACATGTTGTTGCTTCAATATACTCTTACTTGGCTATAGATAGAGATACTAATGCTTGTTTCTTGCTTATCCATGATACCAAACACTCACCTAATTATAACGTTGCTCCACTGATGCTTCGTCGGTCATCAATACAACCTGCCCAATCTGCATCTGTGTAGGAAATAAGTAATAGATCTTTTCATTTTGGATACCATAATCCAAGCTATTTTGTTCCTTTGAGATATCTGAAGATCCTATTTACTGTTAATACATGTGATTCCTTTGGTGCTGCTTGAAATTGTGCCACCTGTCCAACTTCCTACATTACATCTAGTTTGGATGTTGTCAAATATAGTAGGTTGTTAGTCATTGACCTGTATTGCCTCTGATCTGTAGACTTCAAATCATCATCTTTGCTCAACTTACAACTATTTTGGATGGGAGTGATAACTGGTTTGCAACCTTCCATTTTAAACCTCTTTAGCATTTATCTGATATACTTGGTTTGAGAAATAAAAATTCCTTGGTTGCTTTGATGTATCTGAATTCCCAGAAAGAAGGATAGTTCTCCAAGTAATGACGTTTCAAATTTATTCTGTATGTCTTTATCAAATTTCGGGCTTAACCTATCATCATCACCACCAAAAATAATATCATCAACATAAACTTGAATTAATAAAATATTACCTTGACTTACCTTGATGTAGAGGTTGTTTTCTGCCCTTCCTTTTCTGAACCTTGCCTATTGTAGATACTTATCCAGTCTAGACTACCATGCTCTAGGAGCCTATTTTATACCATACAAGGCCTTCTTTAATTTACACAGATAGTCTGTGTTCTCTGACAAATGAAATCCTTTTGGTTGTTCAATGAAGACTTCTTCTTCAATTTCCCCATTCATAAAAGTTGATTTTACGTCCATCTGATATACTTTAAAAATTTTGAAGCATGCATAAGCTAAAAGCAAACGGATTTCTTCCATTCTGGCAACTGGGGAAAAATGTCTCTTCAAAATCGATTCCTTCAATCTGTGCATATCCTTTACATACCAATCTAGTTTTGTTCCTTGTAACCTGTCCATCTTCATTCAATTTATTTTTGAAAACCCATTTTGTCTCGATCACATTCTTCTTCTTTGGTCTTGGAACCAATTCCCAAGTATCATTTTTCTCTATTTGATCCAATTCTTCATCCATGGCCTTATTCCAAAATTCATCCTTCCTGGATTCTTCACAACAGTTTGGTTCAATTGTAGATAAGAGTGCTAGGTGTGTTTGTTCTAGTGAAGAGATTTTTCTTCTAGCCTCAACTCCTGCATCTTTGTTTCCAATAATCTGATCTGAAGAATGACTCTTCTGTACTCATTTTCTAGGTGTCTTTGGAGATACTTGCTGAACTTTCTCTTCTGCTTTTGTCAGATTCTTTTCATATTCATCTTCATTTTCTAATTCTTTTTCATCTTCTTCTTTGAAAAGTTGTTCCATTTATTTGTTTTCTTCTTTCTTTGATTCTGGTCTGCCTATTTTATCAATTGTTATGTTGATGCTTTCCACAAATTTGTTTAATATTAGATTGTAACACTTGTATGCTTTCCTTGTACTTGAGTAACCAACAAGTATTCATTTTTCCACACGAGATTCAAACTCTCCCATTCTTCCATATTCTCTTTTGATGTAGCATTTGCTTCGAAAAACTCTGAAGTGTTTCACATTTGTTGGTCTTCCTTTCCATAACTCGTAGGGAGTTTTATCAGTGTTGTTTCTGAGCATTACTCTGTTTTGAATGTGAACTGTTATATGCATTGCCTGTGTCCAAAAAATATCTGTCAGCTTTAAATCCATTATCATTGTTCGAGCCATTTCTTGTATTGTCCTATTCTTTCTTTCAACAACTCCATTCTGTTGAGGTGTCCTAGCGACGAAGAATTTCATTTTTATTCCATGATTGTTGTAGTAGTCCATAAATTCCTTTGAGGTGAATTCTCCTCCATTATCCTATCTTAAGAATTTGATTCTTGAATCCATCTCATTTTCAACCATTTCCTTGTAGATCTTGAAATTTTCAAAAGATTCTGACTTGTTCTTGAGAAAGAAAACTGCAGTCATTCTTGTATAATCATTAAATAATAACATAAAGTATCTCTCACCTTTTAAGCCTTTTTTTGTAGTTGGTCCAACTAGTTCAGTATGCACAATTTACAGTGGTTTGTTGTTGAATATTCCTTTGATTTGAACATGGTCTTTGTTTGTTTTCCTTGTTGGCAATGCTTGCATAAAGTGTTGGTTGGTTTCATGATCTGGGGAATTTATCTGATTGCTTCTCTTTTTCTGACTTTGACAAGGTCATCAAAATGCATGTGACCCATTATTCTATTCCATAGCCATCTTTCATCTTCCTTTCCTAGACAACACTTTTCATTTCCATTTTTTCTTAACACATATATGTTGCTTGAAGTTCTTGCAGCTGTAGCGACCAATTTCCCTAAACCTTCTTTTCTTATATCACACTTTTGTAAATCGAAACTAACTTTATGTCCTTGGTCACACATTTGACTCACACGTAAAAGATTATGTTTCATATCTACTACTAGTAGAACATTTTATGCCTTTTCATTCTTGTTCTCAATTCAGACTGTGTGTTTTCCAATGATTTTGGTTGAATCATCATTTTCGAAGGAGATTGATCCATCTCTTTCCTTTTGTAATGTAAGAAACTTGTCTCTATCACCTTTCATGTGTTTTGAACATCCACTGTCAACATATCAACCATGTTTCTTCTGTTTAGATTGTAGAGCGACTGTGCATTTTTCATTGCTATACTGATCTTGCTTTCTTATCCATGTCGTTTTCTGATGTTCTTGTTTATGACTCTGTTGAGGTTCTTTAGGAGGGACTGACATTCTGTAACTTTTGGCCATGTGTCCAAAATTGTTACATTTGTAACATTCCACTTCAGTGCTCAAAGATTCAAACCTGTTGTAACTTCTTCTTTGTGTTTCACTAGGTCTTCTTGAATAACCCCTTTGTGTATGGATCTCAATGTAGTTATTGCTCCTATTGTTAACTCTGCAATTTATAGCTTTATGTCAAAAATTATTACATGCATAACATAAACCAAAAAATATAGTTTGATACCTGGTAGTTGAAGATATTCTGAAAGGAGGTGCTCTTATGAATATTTCTTATTCTTGAGGCATGTCTATCTGTTGTTGATTCTAAAATCTGAATCTTCTCGGTGGAGGAGTGTCCCTATAGTCTTCCTTGTATATCTTTTTATCCCCTTTGATTGTTTCTACATAGCTTTTTGGATTTTTTTATTGCTTTGTTGTTTTGGAGCTTGATCCCTTTTATGTCTGATTGTATCCAAGTCTGGACTTGTCAAGATGAGATTTTTTACTGCTCAGAATGTCATCTAGAACTTTTGAGCTATTCTGCATATTTTTCTTTTGAATATCCTTTCTTAGTGTGACAATCTCTACTTCCAGGTTTCCAATGATCCTGTCCTTTCCTTCTAGCTGTTCTTTGAGTGCTTGTTCAATTCTTTTATCTTCTTCTATTTGAACCTTCAATTTTGTGATCATTTTTTCTAGTGCTTGAGTGTCTTTTTTCTTATCTAGTTCTGCTTGTAGTTTCTTGTTTTTCTTCTTTTCTCTTCTGATAACTTCTATGGCACTCATTAATTATTCTTGGAAGTCAATTTTTGCCTCTTCAATTTCTTCTTCATATTCTTTTTCGGATTCTTCTTTATCAGATTCTTCTACTACCATGAATAAAACTCTCCTTGTTTCACTGTCACAAACTTCATCTTCATCTGATGATGAGATGTCTTCTTTGGTGCAAAACCTTTTCTTGAAAACTTTATTTGTAGTTATTTTACCTTTATATGTTTGTCTTCCTTTTGATTAACCTTCATCATTTCTCTCTTTATTATGGGGACATTTGTTAGAAAAATGACCAATACCATCACAATTAAAACAAATTAAAGGAAGCTTACCTCTATATGTATCGTTGGTTCCCTTTTTCAGTCTTTTGATGAAGTTGGCCACTTCTTCATCATCTTTCGAGACGTCGTTGTTGTTGCTATATTATTATTCTTCCTTTTTCTTTGATCTTTTGGATGATTTGAAGGATACTTCTTTTACATCTGGATTTTCCTGTTCAGCTCTCATCTCATATGATGTGAAGATTCCATGCAGTTTTTCCATGATTATTGAGTTTAGATCTGATCTTTCTTCTAGTCCTAATATCGTAGGGTTGAATCTCGTAGGAAGAGATCTTAGCACCTTTTGAACAATTATAGATTCTTTTATTTATTCTCTCAACCATATGATTGCATTCACTGTTTCATCAGCTCGTAAGAAGTAGGCTGTGATATCTTCATATTCCTTCATTTTCAGTTGTTTGAACTGACCTTTGTAAGTTTGAATCTTTGTTTCTTTGACTTTTGAATTTCCTTCATAAATATTTCAAAGCTTGTCCCAAATATCTTTAGCAGATTTACAATGTGCAACTTTGGTGAATATCATATCATTGAGACCATTCAAAGGTGCATTTTTGGATTTGGAATTATTCTCACCGATTTTCAATGCTCTGTCATTTGTTGGTGGAACTACTGGTGTTGTGTATTCATCTACAATTGATTGTCAAACTTGAAATCCTTGTGCATGTATATATGTCTTCATCCTTATGCTCCAAAAATCATACTTATATCCATCAAACTGTGGTATTCCATTTTTATACGAGTTGGCACTCTCCATGATCTACCTTTCAGTGGTTAAAGTATTTCTAAAGGAACCTGCTCTGATACCAATTGTTGGATTACTAAGAGGGGGGGTGAATTAGTAATGCCGTAATTATAATCTTTTTTCTTCAAATGTTATATCAATGTAGAATTATTATCCAATAATGAGCAGTAAGAAATAAAAAATCACACACATACATATTACACCAATGTTTTACGTGGAAACCCAAATCGGGAGAAAACCACGGAATGATTTTTCTTATATGTCTTGAAGAATTACATTCATTGGAAGCACCAACTTCCTTTGTTTTCCAGCTGCAACTGGAAGGAGGCTTCAACCCCCTAGTTTCTTACGCTACAACTTGAGGGAAGCTCCAACTCCCCAATTCTCTGGCTACAACCAGAAGGAGTCTACAACCGCCTTTTTTCTCCGGCTACAACTGGAAGGTGGCTACAACCACCTGTCCTTGCCCCGTCCTGCCACCCTGAAGTAGAAGTATAATGATGGAACCACTGTCACACTGTCACTATGAGATATATCATTGTAAACATGTACCAATAAATATAAACCATGCATCAACCTGTACCTCAACGTGTAATCAACATGTACCATAAACAAGTGCATCAACCATGCACCAACATGTACCAAACAACCTATAATCAACCTATACCATAAAACAGTGCATACAAACATGTACCAAGTATGTACCAATCATGTGTCAACTAATCATCAACTATGACTCATCAATATGTACCAACATAATCAACTATACACCTCATGTATGTGCCAACTCATCAACTAGTTGTCTCAACCATGTACTCAACATGTACCTCAACCAAAATCCCTCATCAATTTCATAATCCAAATATTATTTTTAGCTCTGTAATAGACCTGGTTTATATAATCACATTTCCGCAAACCTTCCTTAACTTTAACATCAAAAGACTAACATTTCCATCAAATTTTTCTTTAGTCTCACATGCCTAGTTTTGGATTAGTCAACAACCCCAACTTGAAGTAATCATAACTCTGAACCTATAATGTATAAGTATATGAAACTGATACACAATGTTATTCAGTGTTTTTTATGCAATTCCTCCAGGTTTCACTACTTGGAACCTCTCATAAAAGGGGTTATAGCAAAAATGGCATACCTTGCTTAATTCTGGAGTATTCTAGAGAGCGACCTTGTAGAGAGTGCTCCACACAAAATATTTGTTGAAGTGATCTGAAAATGTTACAAAACACACTAAAGAATGTACCCTAAACAAAATATTTTGTCTCATGGAATTTGGATCTGTTATGAAGAACTTATGACGTTTTTACCCGAAACACTTGTTTTTACTAGTTTTAGGACTAGCCACAAACCCTATTTTCCACAGAGTGTAACGGAAAAATGAAACAACCCACAAGATGAATTTTTAACCACCAATACTTGGGTATGTTTTCTCAATGGAATAGAAATTGCACAGTCTGAATCATTATAGAAAAAGATTTATAGCAAAAATGGTGAGATGACCTGTAAATAACATACCTTACAAAGCACCATCAAAAGAATTTATCCTTCCTTGCATTTCGTCCTTCTTTTCTTCACCTTCCCTTAGAAATTCAGCTTATATATCCTTTGTTACTTCAGATATTCAATATTCTCAAGTGTGATTAAAATGAGAGAGCCTTGCCTCTTATTTATACTCTCCAAGTAGCTTCCTTAAAAACATCTTCTAGGTCACTTGGCCCACTTTCCTTATTTTAGGGTTAACCCACTTCTAATTTCTCCATTAAATTTATTATTGAAGTAATTTATTTTGTATTCACTTTGATTTATAATAAACTAATCACTTCAATTTATTATTTACCTTTTAAAATCTCTTAAACCACTTTGACTACTTTGACCTTTTGGGGCTTCTAGATGACATGGAGGGTCCTCCAACTTTGTAAGGCCATAACTCTCAAATTGTGAGGAGTTATGTGACATTCCACATACCACCAGAAATGGTATCAGATGTAGTATCCATATAGAATAATATTACCTTCAAATATAGAAAAAATCATACCGTTATCCATCAAACAAACTTGGGTCCATTATCCAAACCCGGGTTCTCCAACTTCACATGGTCATAACTCTCTAGCCGTGAGGAGTTATGTTATGTTATAAATACCACAGAAAATGGGATGAAAATCACTATTCATCTAGGATAGTTTCCCTAAAAAATTCATTGTCCTTCATCTCATTATTCCACAATTAAACATGGGTTCTCTTACTCTGCAAAGCGTCTTCCCATGAGGGATTTCACCATAACAGGACCACTTTGGAGTTCATCCATATTTACGTCTTATCAACCATGACAAAACAATAATGAGTCGTATTTACATCAAACAATATTGGGTCCATTACCCAAACCTCTGTGCTATGGGGATTTCTTCAAGGGTTGACATCAATGACAACCAACCTTAATCAATAAGTTGAGTCAATGGAAGAGGTGGGTGGCCATTGATATCCACCTAGATTAGTTCTCCCCCCCTTAGGAAGAAATGGTCTCCGTTATCTGAATTTCCCTTATCAGATGGGGAAACTTCCTGTGAATTTGGATCTTGGTGAGCCACTTGCCTTGGTGAATAAACTTCCCTACTTTGATGACCTAGTAGATTGTATGTGTTATTGGCAGGTACCTTTCATCTATGTATCCATGATTCGATCAACTTTATCATGCTCAAGGTAGTTAGGATTTATTAATGTAGGAGCCAAGTGGTCAGCTACCTCTAAGGTGTCTAGTAGTAGTGAAAAATATGGGAAAAGGAGATCTGCATTAAAGACTATATGTAGGGAAAGGAATGGGGGAATACTTAATTAAAAATCATTCTCACATATAGACTTGGAGATGGTGTAAGGACTATATCAAAGTGGGTAAGTCTTGTGATGGGGTCTTACAAGGCTCTCTTTATATACATGTAACCATACCTTATCACCAACCTAAAACTTGTGCGGAGCTCGATGTTGGTCAAGTCATTGTTAGTACTTCATGTTGGGATCCTATAATCATAGGTAACCTGACTCTTCAGTTGTTGATTTGGCATTCCTCCGATGATGAAGACTTCTGGCTCGATTCCATTTCCCCCTCCATCTATTTTGTCCGATCCTTCACCACCCCAATGCATCATTCATCCACCTATGTGCCCTCACTCCATTGCCCATTTGTCCCATTGACTAAATCTCACCTGCCACTCATCCCTGCAAAAACAAACTTAGGATAATAAAATATTGGTTAGTTTAATAAGGTAATTGATAATAAATGAAAGATTAGATTAATTAATAATGTTAATAATTAGTAAATAGGTTAATAAAGTTAGTGTAATTAGACAAATAAGCTAGGTTAAGTCTTGTTAGAAATTAATTAATTAATTAATAATTAAGTTAGTTGTTAAATTAGTGATTAGGTTAGTGTTTTATTAATTAAACATTAAAAATAAAACAATTATAAAACATATAATAAACAATATAAAAACATATTAAAATATAATAAAAAACATATATTATAAAACATACAA
>ML782912.1:1359360-1389358 GCA_009831015.1 Picea engelmannii
TTGTCACCTCTAGGTGAAATCGCACACCCCCCCCTCCCAATACCACTTACCACCTCAGGGGGGTCCGGCATACCTCTTACCATCTCCAAAATCACCATCCCTCAATTACTCAAAACCACCATTTTTCCAGTTTCAGCCAGTCTTTTTCTGGAAAGGATTCCAGGTAAACAAAAAGGAATTTTGAAAAACCAAGAGAGGGTTTTCCCCGTAAGGGGATGCAGAAAGAAAAAGTCTCTCATTTTTTTCACAGGTGCCACCAGTTTGGAGAATCAAATCCATATTTCAGCCCCTTTTTTTAGGTTTCTGGATTTTCCTGTTTCAGTCCTGATTTTGCAGGAGCTTTTTCGGTGAGTTGGAGGCGAATTTGGAGAAATCAAAGGAGGTTTTTATCCAGAACATTACCATATACAGAACCCTCCTCTTGATTATGCACAGGTGTCACTACTGAGGAGAAAAAAATGTCTGAGCGTACCCCTATTTTCAGTAGATTCAACCAAATTCTCAGTTCATATATTTTTGGGATTTACTTGCTATTTTCGGTCAGGATGATCGAATTCAATATCCTAAGTCTAAGTATTGTGTTTTTTTTTATTTATATCTATGTTTTTAATAGGGTAGGGGGGTTCAAATTGGAGGGACCATGATTGAACTTTGTATCATATATCACAGAGCTCTCTGTATTTCATCAATCCAATAATACAGTCACAACAACTATAGGATTCATGTGTCATTTTTGGTGGTGATGTTTTTCTTATTCACTGTAATTTTTTTCCATTGTATTTCTTAATTTTTTCATACTCTGAATTATGAAAAGAAGTTCAAAGAATAGAATTTGTTGAGACATACACTCTGTTTCTGGCTTTGACATAATTGTCAATGTTTTCTTATCAATGGTTAATTTCAAGATTCTTGATTTCCCTGATATTACCTTGTCCTCTCATCTTTCTCCTCTAAATCCAAAATCAAATTCAAAGAATCCAACAAGAGTGCCTACCTTTTGCTCTAAGGCTATCTATAGAAAAAAAATTTGATTGAGCTTTATATTGCGACTCCATTTCCCATGGTTCCTTTTCTCTCCCCCTACCAATTCAAAATACAAACTATGAACCCATTAGCTAGCCTAATATCTATTCAAACAAATCTATATCACATAGAGAGATCCCTCTCTGAGTCTTGGAGGGATAGATCCAAGACTCAAAGTGGTTTTGATGTTTCCTCTGTGACTGCCTCCACAACATTGGGAAAATTACAGAGTGATAACAGAATGGCGACCATACTGGGGAACTTTCCCCAATAGTACACTTCAAAGTTCCAGATCTGATCATTGATGATGGATAGTGACCACACACAAGAAGGATGATACCATTCACCTGGTGAATCCAATTTCCAGATCAATTCCAATTTGAAGACTCCACTGGAGGAAGAACCTGAAGCATGACCAAGCAACCTAGGAACAACAGGTATTCAAGTTCTAATTGTATTCAAAATGTTATAGGGTTTTTCTGTAATTATCTTCTCTCTTATTCTGATCCTAGTCAAGAGTACAATGTTGAAGTTTCAATTGATCATTTGTAAATTTATGAGCTTCCAGAGACTAAGCCCCAAATTGTGGATCGTGTACATATACACCTATGCACATCCTAGATGCACCTATAGAAATCTTAGTGAGACATAAGCCTCTTGCTTTATCTCCTACTCCTGCTAAACCTTTGGATGGTTTTAAGCCTCTTGCTTCACCTCTTGTACCTGCAAAAATCCCAGACAGATACAAGCCTCTAGATTTTCCTCCTATCCTCCATGACCTCCCTACAAATTACACCAATAATCTTCCCAGGTTTGATGGAGAGAATGTCAATATTACTGTTGAAAAACACGTCCAAAGGTTTGAAGATTTCCTTGACCTTCATGAGGTTGAATATGATGATGTCTATATCAGGTTGTTTTCCTTGTCTTTGCAAGGTAAAGTTAAAAATTGGTTTAAAAACCTTCCGGCTGCAAGCACTAGAAATTTTTATTAGTTCACATAAGTTTTCCTAAATCGATGGGTGATCATGAGAAATGTATTTTTCATCCTATAAGAGTATGACCATTTGAAAATACAGTCAGGGGAGAGAGTACCTCATTTTTATACAAGGTTCAATACAGTATATCCTGCAATGCCTGCTGATATAAGACCACCCCCATGATCAGCTCACCTTCATTACCCATATGCCTTCGATCATGAGATGGCATTCCAATTAAGAGAAAGGAACACTGCAACACTTGAAGAAATGCAAAATATTGCAGTTGATGTGGAAGCTAACTTGTTGAACAGAAAGGAAAATTTAAAGGCATAAGAGAAAGATAGAATAGAAAATGAACTGATGACATCTTCAGAAATGAAACTAGATGTTGTGGAAAATAATTTAAAAGAGATGATGCAAAAATTGGCAGGAAAGATGAGCTTGTTGTTTGAAGACTGTATGTTCCATTAGTGCCAGAACGAATAAGGATCAATGTGCAAAACACTTTGCAGCCCAGTCTCAGTATTATGAACCACTAAAGGATTATTTCATGTATTCAATTCACAATGTAGTAAAATATGAAGTTCCAACTCATCTTGTTGAAGAGCTATCAACTGATATTATGTGCATGCTTGATGACTTTTCTTATCAGGATAATCTACACAAGTTTGAAATAGGCGTATGCATGTTTGAAATAGATGTTGATTGTTCAAAGAAACCAACAACATGTCGTTAGCAAGAAGAAGATCAGCTATAGCTTAGATATGACAATCAACCTCTGCCCAACAATCATGACAGCGATGAGGAAAATGCAAAAAATTTCAGAGTAAGTGAAAAATCTTTTCCCTTATGTTTCTCATCTTTTCAATTTCTGAAAAGAAACTCTAGGCAAGTTGTAAATAGTGAAGACAAAAAAAAATCTGATGAGTCAATAAAGGATGTCATTGAATACATGGGACCTGTTTTAGACCCAAAATCACAGTCACTAATATCCCTTGATTTTCAAAGTCAAGATGGAATTTTAGAGATCGAAACGAGAGTTGATTCAGTGGAATGTAATTATGTACCTTTAGATCATAACTCATTCAAAATTTTGAAGGAGATTCTTGAGCAGATGTTGAAGGATAAATACATAGAAATCCAGAACCTGTCATGTGAATCAATGAAGCAATCTTCTCAATCCTTTCAGGATCCAGTAGTAGCAATTTTAGATGATATGTGTAGTCATGAACCTGTTTCGACATTCAGTTATGGATTGAAAAACATCTATGATTGTGATATGATCAGACAATCAGCTTCATTGCATGGTTCAGTAGGAGGATCACCACAAAACCCATCAGAGCATTTGCATTCATGTAAAGAAGAGTTGGACGACGCAGAAGGCATAGGTGCAAAATCAAGTCATGATGTTGAATTGTTTGAAGTTGGAAATCAAAGGATGGGCCAAGCCTATATTGATCCTATAAATACATATATGGAGAAATTCTTCAATACAAGATCCTTTTCCATTTATAGTATTTTTCCTATTGTTCAGGTTTATCAAATCCTTTGTGGTGAAGACCAGGCTGGAAATTACTCTCAAGCATGAGTAACAAACTTATTTCTGATTTTTATCAAATACAGTGGAAGAATAGAGTTATTGTATCAACTACTTGATTAGCTTCATTGACATTTTTGTATTATTTGAGTTAGCATGATTCTCAACAATATAGGGTAGGTAGGAGAGTGTGAATGATCTCATCATTTCGAGCATCACTTTTTCTGCAGTGTCCTTTTTTATTTGGTCTCAGCTGAAAGATCAAAACAGGTATAGGTTGCAGAATAAGATGGTGGGATCAGCCCAATGAATAAAGAACCGGTCTGCATGTTCAGAGTTCAGTGGTTCTTGACACCTCCTGAAAGAGTTGCCATCCCTAGGTGGAGCCTATGTTGGGATCCTATAATCATAGGTAATCTGACTCTTCAGTTGTTGATTTGGCATTACTCCTGTGATGAAGACTTCTGGCTCAATTCCATTTTCCCCTCCATCTATTTCGCTCGATCCTTCACTACCCCAATGCATCCTTCATCCACCTCTGTGCCCTCACTCCCTTGCCCATTTTTCCCGTTGACTACATCTAACTCGCCACTCATCCCTGCATAAACAAACTTAGGATAATAAAATATTGGTTATTTTAATAAGGTAATTAATAACAAATAAAAGATCACATTAATTAATAATGTTAATAATTAGTAAATAGGTTAATAAATCTAGTGTAATTAGACAAATAAGCTAGGTTAAGTCTTGTTAGAAATTAATTAATTAATAATTAAGTTAGTTGTTAAATTTTTGATTAGGTTAGTGTTTTATTAATTAAACATTAAAAATAAAACAATTATAAAACATATAATAAACAATATAAAAACATTAATTAAAAACATATTAAAATATAATATAAAACATACAAAATAAACAATACAAAATCAAATATAATAAATAAATGAAACAAAAAACAAAACAAAACGTAAAAAAATTAATATTTAACAAAAACAAAAATAAAAATTAGTAAAACACATTTATCCTAAGTTTTCTACCCATTCCCCATGCATATCGGACCCCCCCCCCCCCCCCCCCCCCCCCCCCTCCCTCACGTCACATCACACCAAGGGGGTCCGATAAGTGGTATTGGGAGGGAAACTTGTCACCTCTAGGTCAAATTGGACCCCCCGTTCCCAATACCACTTACCACCTCAAGTAGGGTCCGACATACCACTTACCATCTCCAAACCTACCCTCCCTCAATTACTCAAAACTACCATTTTTCCAGTTTCGACAAGTCTTTTTCCAGGAAAGATTCTGGGCAAACAAAAATGAATTTTGAAAAAACGAGAGAGGTGTTTCTCCATAATGGGTGGAAGAACAAAAAAATATCTTAGGTTTTTCACAGGTGCCACCATTTGGGAGAATCAGAGCCATATTTCAGCCCATTTTTTTAGGTTTCTGGATTTTCCTGTTTCAGTCCTGATTTTGCAAGAGTTGTTTCGGCAAGCTACAGGCAACTTTAGCGAAACAAAAACAGTTTTTTGTCCAGAAAAATCCCATATACGATAAAATTCTCCATATTATACATAGGTGTCACTACTGAGGAGAAAATAATGTCTGAGATTACCCCTATTTTCACCAGATTCGACCAAATTCTCAGTTCAGATATTTTTGGGATTTACTTGCTATTTTCGGCCAGGAGGATCGAATTCGATCTCTTGAGCCTAAGGATTGTGTTTGTGATTTATATCTATGTTTTTAATAGGGTAGGGGGGTTCTACTTGGAGGGACCATGATTGAACTTTGTAAAAGAGCTCACAGAGTTCTCTGTATTTCATTAATCCAATAATACAATCACAACAGCTACAAGATTCATGTGTCATTTTTGGTGGTGATGTTTTTCTTATTCATTGTAATTTGTTTCCATTGTATTTCCTAAGTTATTGATACTTTGAATTATGCAAAAAAACTCAAAGAACATAATTTGTTGAGACATACACTCTATTTTTGGCTTTGACATAATTGTCAATGTTTTCTTCTCAATGGTTAGTTTCATGATTCTTGATTGCCTTGTTATTGCCTAGTCCTCTCATCTTGCTCCTCTAAATCCAAAATCAAATTCAAATAATCCAGCAAGAGTTCCTACCTTTCCCTGTAAGACTGTCTATAGAACTTGTTTTTGATTGAGCTTCAGATTGCGACTCCATTGTTCATGGTTCCTTTTCTCTTCCCCTACCAATTCAAAATCCAAAATCTGAACCCATTAGCTAGCCTATTATCTATTCAAACAAATATATATCACAAAGAGAGATCCCTCTCTAAGTCTTGGAGGGATAGATCCAAGACTCGAAGTGGTTTTGATGTTGCCTCTATGATTTCCTCCACAACCTTAGGCAAATTACAGAGTGATAACACTTGGCATTGTATTTTTGCAAGATGTCAGGGACTTGTTGGTTGATGTGTTGGCTCCATTCAACAAATCTAGTTTCCTTATCATTCTCATTTTGAGAATGGGAATATTCTTCTAGTGTGGATCAAATGGGTAGAGCTATGTCAATTGGGGCCAATGTCTCAAACCCCAAGAACATATGAAAAGGGACATGACTAGTATAGCTATGAAGGGGTTCATTGTAGCTATTTTGAACATAAGTAAGAATCTCATCCAATGTGTGGGGATGTTTGGAGTTGTACATTCTCAATATATGCACAATCATATTATTGACTACCTTTGTATGTTCATTGATTTTGAGGTGGAAGGCAATTGATTTGGTGAGCTTGGTGTCCATCAATGACCATAGACTAGAAACAAATAGACTGTTTTCATATATACATCCAAACAAAAAAAATAAAATTGGACATCTCATCATTGGGCATGGCTTATCAATATGTTGTCAAAATTGAGCAAACAATTAAATAGAAGAAGAGGTAGTTTGGATCTGAAAGTCCTCATAATAGAAGCAAGGCAAAGGTGGCCCCAACCCATGGAAAAAAGGACATATCAAGGATGGACCCCCTCAAGAAAACCATTACAATATGCAAATAAATAAGGGTAATGAGAAGATGGAGAAATCCATCGAGAAGTGGTGTGAATTCCATAAAATCCCCTGGAATAACACCAATGAATATCACTTGAAGCATTCGTTGGTGGCCGAGATGAAAGCCTTGGAGTTATAGGAAGGTTTCGACTTTGAATTAAATATACACAAGGGGAAGTAGATCATTGATGAAAAACCTAGTGCTAATGTCACTACCACCAAGGTCCATCGAAGTGAACTAGAAGAACTAGAGGAAAGTGAATGCCTTTTTCAATCGTAGATGTGGGTGAAGGGTGCTCTGCTAAATTTCATTGTCGATATCGGAAGTGAAAATAAATTGATCTCAACATATGTTGTCAAGTATTTGAGCCTTCCAATGACACCACACCCATATCCCTACAACACCATATGGCTCCACCAAATAATATATCTCCATGTTATCCAACAATGTTATCTTCCCTACGACATCAAGCCCTTCCAGGATGAGGTATTATGTGATATTTCGCCCCTTGAAGTTTGTGATGTTCTTTTAGGCCAACCATAATTGTGGAAACAACATGTTGTATATGAGTCTATACCTCACCGTGTTATTATTACTTTGGGTATAAAATTGTACAGGATACCAAAGGCATATCTTCCTACTTTGATTTCTTTGATCTTTGCTAAGAAATGCAGGACGGTCATTTCCCAAACTCAGAAATTTTTCTTCTTCATGATTCACTCTCAAATTGAACAGAAGTTCACAAACACATTCATCGCCTCTGCATAGGGCCTCTTCATGCAGTATAAGTAGCTCCAAAATATCATGAAAGAATACAACTACATATTCTCCTCACCCATTAGGGTACCACTACATTGTTAGGTCAAGCATTCAATCGATATAACCCTCAGTGCACGTCTACCCAATGGGTCATTCTATAGTTGCTCTCTGATGGAAAATGAGTAAATCAATAAATAGATCCAAGAGATTCTTCAAAAGGGGCACATCTCACCTAGTTACTCACTTTGCGAGAGCCCAATTATACTCGTTTAGATGAAATATTAGACTTGGTGACTCTACATTGATTACAAGGCCATAAATAAAATCAAATGAAAGAAGCAGTACCCAATTATACTAATTGATGAGCTTCTTGACCAGCTCAAGGGAGCCAATTTTTTCAGTAAGATTGAATTGAATTCTGGCTACCACCAGGTCCCAATAGAACATTATGATTTATGGAAGAATTGTTTCAAGTTCAAAGAAGGTCTTTCGAATGGCTAGTCATACCCTTTAGTTTCACAAATTATCAAAAAAAATTCATGATATTGATGGAAGATATATTGAGACCTTTCACTAGTTACTTTTTGGTGGTATATATGGATGATACCCTCATCATCAGCAAGAACTAGGCAGAACACTTGCATCATATTCAATAGGTCCTTCACACTCTGTGACAACACAAGTTATATGCTAACTTGGAAAAATGATCCTTCGGCATGAATAAGGTCTAAATACCTAGGATATATTGTTGACAAGCATGGTGTGCATGTGGATCCAACAAATATCCAATTCATTCGTGACTGGCCATCCCTGACCACACTAATCGATCTTTGAATTTTCTTACAACTTTCCACATTCTATCTCAAGTTCATGTTGGGATTCTCCCATAATACACGGGCCCTCAACAAAGTGACCAAGGGTGGTGGAAAGAAAACTTTCATGTGGGGGAAGTCAAAATAGGAAGAATTTGATGATCTAAAAAATTGATTGTGCTCATCTCTAGTGATATCCTTATCCAATCTGCAACAGCCTTTTGATACTGAGACTAATGCCTCAGACTATGTTGTGGGCGCAATTCTCACTCAACATGGTCATCTAGTGGCATATCATAGTGAGACACTATCATATGTCATTTGTAAGTAGCCCACCTATGACAAAGAAATGTATTACATTGTATAATCCTACCAACAATGGAAGCACTACAATCTCAGGAAGGCCAAAGTCATCCTAACTGATCATAAGTCTCTACAGTTCATGCAGACACAAGGAAAATTGTAGAATGAATGCCATCAAAAGTAGTCCAAAGACAAGGATCACTAATCATGTCCCTGAATTCCTTAGTCGACCTCGAGTTTCATCCATAACTGCAGTGCTCCACTCCTGTGGCCATGAGGCATCCAAGTGGCCCCAACTCTAAAAGAGTGATCCTAAATTCACTACCATTTAACAGATGTTGGGCACAGGTGTGACTAACACTAAATGTTTTATTCAGGATGGACTATTATTCCATGAGATCCACCTCTGTGTTCCTTCAAGAGAGAATGTGAACGTGATTTGGGAATCTCACTACAGTTGAATGGCATGACATTTTGGCATGGAAACGACCGTGGAAATACTACAGAAGCATTTCTATCTGACGAAATTGGACCAATATGTTTGAAACTATATCAGGTCCTACACTATCTACACCATTTCAAAACCAACCACTAATAATAAAGGCATATACACCCCTCTACCTACTCTCAATAGGCCATGGGAGTCAATCTTGATAGACTACATGTCATTCCTTCCTTCAACCAAGTAGGGAAATGACTGTGTTTTTGAGGTGGTTGATCGATTTTCTAAGATGGCCATCCTAACATCCTACAAGAATAATATCATAGTGGAGGACATTGTCAAGCTCTTCTTCAAATAGGTGTGTGCACACTTCAGGATACCACAAACCATAATAACGAATCAGAACAACAGGTTCCTAAGCACATTCTAGTGCTACCTATGGTCACTATTGGACACCAATCTCACCAAATCCACAACCTTTCATCCCCAAACTGATGGCTAGACAGAGGTCGTCAAAATAATGATAATGCATATATTGCACATGTAAAACTCCAAACATACATTCACATGGTATTAGAGTATCCTTTGTGTTGAACACGACTACAATAGATCCCTTCATAGCTTGACCATCAACAGTCCCTTTCAGGTGGGGTTTGGATTTCAACCATTGGGTCCCATTAATTTCACTCTACCCCTTGCATCCACATAGGAAGAATCATCCCATGCTCAATCTGAGGCCGACAAAGCCACCAATTTTATTGAACGGATTCAACACATTCAACAATAGGTCCATGATATTTTACAGAAAGCCAATGTTAAGTACAAATAACACCATGATCAACATCGAGTGTCACATAAGTTTGAGGTGGGATACAAGGTTTGATTTAATTTTCAGAAATAACTCCTTACAGGACCCCATTAGAATATTTGTCCACTTCGTTGTTGTTTTACAGTTTTTCGAGTCCCAAACTTCTAGATCCGTTTTGAGGTCCTAAATGACGTTTTTTGGGCTTGACAGCACCTAACATATAAGCGGAGGAAGATGTTATTTTGAACAGAATATGTACTCCTAGGCTATACCTTTCCAATGGTTTATTGATCTCCCCAAATGGATATCGTATGCAAAAGTTACGCCATCAGGAGGTTCACATATCAACTACTCCCATTGAGGCCCCCAAACCTTTTGGCGTTTCATCTCTTGGGGTTATGGTTTTGGATGTTTACGGTTTTCTCATTTATGTTTTATGTTAAAAATGAAATTGGAGCCTCATTGTACTCATCTTCTTGTGAATGGGTGTATCCATCACATCTCTTCTCAGAGATAATCTACCACCATTCAAGCAAGTTTGTTTCAATTTGCAATTTTATAGTTTTAGCAAGTTCTCTTTATTAATATAAGTCAACTTTTATTGTATCTTTGTGTATTTATTTGCAGGGATGATTTTAAGGATGGAAATTTATTTTAAAATGTAGAAACCTTGGCGAATCTTACTTGTCCTTCATATGCCAACTATAAACGTTTGGCAATATTTATGTAAAAATATTCAAATTTCTAAGGATTTTATATAGTTTTTATAAAATTTTGGCGATTTTTAAGGTAAAATAAATTTATCCTATAGAAATTGGGTGAATCATTTTTAAAATAGAGAATCTTGTTTTTGGAAAAACCATGGAAAATTAGCCCATGAGCGAAATTTAGCCCCTAAAATCATCCATGTTTATTTGATATACATATATGTTTCATTTCATTTCATTTATAAATCCATACCACTTAAGAACTGTGGTTAGTGTCACAACCAGAGGTCAACTAACATAGTCAACAAAACAGTTGGTAATCCTTCATATAATTGATGTTCAAGTGGAATTGTTGTAGGTATGTGGACCATTTTTTATGGTGATCATTATGTAAATTTCCTTGTGTCTACATGAATTGCAGAAGCCTATGGTCAATGTATATAATTTTTTTCTTTCCCAAAACATAATTATTCCACTGTCGACATGCCTGCACAATGGAATACATCTCTTTGTCCCAGGTGGGTTATCTATGAACAACATCAAATAGTGTTTCATTGTGATATGCCACTAGATGTTCTTGTTGAGTGAGGATTGCATTGATAACGTAGTTAGATGGATTTTTATTAATATCAATATGATTTTGTAGATATTGCAGCGTTAGGAATAGTGTAGAGCATATGTGATGTTTCAAATCCTAGAATTCTTTCTATTGTAACTCGGACCATGGAAACGTGGATTTATCTCCACCCTTGGTAACATTACTTAAGGGATAATTGATAATATATAATTCCAACATGAAACTATGGTACAATTTAAAGAGGCCCAACAAGCTATGGAGCTATGTCATAGTCTTTGGGGTTGGTTAGTCATGAATGACTTGGATCTTGGCTAGGTCCACATGTACCCTATGTTTATCCATGATGTATCCCAAGTATTTAATTCACATGTTGAATGAGAATTTTTCGAGATTGGAATAAATTCTTTGTTGTCATAGGGTGCTCAAGGTTTGTTGGATGTGTTGCAAATGTTTTTCCAAAGTGAAACTAAATATGAGTATTTTATCCAAATATATGACCACAAAAGAGTTTTTGAATAACTGCAAGATATCATCCATAATCCTCATGAATGTAATTGGAGCATTAGTCAAGCTAAAAGGCATGACCAACCACTCAAAAATTCCTTCTTTATATTTGAAGGTTTTTCTTCATACATCGTTTTGTTCTATTGGAACATAGTGTTAGTTGGAATTTAGATCAATATTACTAAAGAACTTAGCACCCTTAAGTTGATCAGGATGATCATCAATATAGGGGACTGGGTATCGATTCTTGAAAATGATATTTTTCAGGGGTATATAATAAATATAGAGTTTCCATGTCCCATCCTTCTTCTATACCAAAAAAATTGGGCTCCCACAAGGTGAGGAGGTCTTTCAAATGTGTCCCTTGTGGATGAGCCTATAAATATGATTCTTTATTTCCTCATTATATAGAGGGGAGAACATATCACTATTGGAACATTATGTAAGGGTGCATTGGGGATCATGTCAAGGAAAGGTTTGAATTGATAGTGTAGAGGCACCCCTGTAGGTGAAGTGAAGATATATCTATATTCGTCTACAACCTTTCCCACTTGCTTCTATTTTGTATACAGATCTTATGAAAAGGATGTGGCAGTCATAGTGAAATTTCATTCACCTTATAATATGAACACGAAGAGGAAAAACTTTGTAGTCTAGGAGATGACCTTCTAGAATTATTTTGTCAAGACCAATGAAATTACAATAGTTAGAACTACCTATTGTACTTTGTAGGGTTGACCTCAAAAAGTAAAAATGACACTATGGGGTCAGGACTCATTAAAAAGATGACATTTACACATATAAATCTATCCTAAAAGAATATCAAAACTTTCAGTGGGGAAACATCACACAATACCTCATCTTTGAATAGCTTGATGTTATAGGATATGCGACATTGCTAGTTGATGCAAAGGTCTAATCCATGGCTCAACCAAGAAATGGTGTATGGTTGAGGGTGTGGAATTTTCAATAGCTTCAGTATCTTGATGAAGTTGAATGATATTAGGTTCCTCTATCTCCCATTAATAGAAATGAAATGTAGTGGGGTCCCCTTAACCAACATCTATGAATGGAAGAGGCACTCCCCCTCCTCAATATCCTCTAACTCGTCTGTTTGGATTTTTGTAGTTGTGATGGTAGATCTGGGTTCTAAATCAATGAAATGTTATCCTTGTTTTGAATGAAAGTATGAGTTAGGTTCAAACTCCTTTTCTTTAAACTTGGAAAACAAGTATTGTTTCAAGCGGAGTTCAACAGTATGCTAGGGGATTTTGTGGAACTCACACCACTTTCTAGTGTCCTTCTTCATCTTCTTGTTACCTTTATTTTCCTACGACTTGAACTAATTGCATTTAGGTTGGATTAACTTTATTTTTCCTTTTTTTTGTGAGTTAGGGATTCCTTTACCATAATTATGTTGTTGTGGATTTTCATATCCAAAGTCTCACTTGTTCCACTGCTCAAATTTCTACTCGATTTTGATAGCATATTGATAAGAGGTTCTGAGTGAGGATATGTCCAAGAAATATGTATTTGTTTGGATGTACCTATGTAGGCCAATATATTACTTTAAAACTAGGTGCTTCTCAGAATATATAATACCCAAATTTAAGCACAATGTATGGAAGATGTTGGTGTATTCTGGCACCTTTTGGTCTCTCTCCTCATGCAAAGTTATTCATCTCATGTATTGGTCATCATAGTTTCAAAAATGGTATAATTCCTCCTTGATAGCATCAATAAATGCCTCCCAAGTGGGTCCTCTCCTAAATTTCATAGACTCATATCCATTGTGTCTCTCCCAGTAACATTCCCACAAATATTTCATGTTGGAGAGGGATTTAAGGAGCACAAAGGAAATCTTTTCAGTATCGATTTTTTTCAATGGATTAATAACCCTATAATAGATTTAACCATTTATATAAAGCATATTCATCTATCTGGCCTTCAAATAAATGGATATCAAACATTACTTTTACCTTGTATAGTGTTGCACCTCTGAAATGACTTATTGTTGAAGGTGCCTCACCCACCATCGATAGTCATTGAAGGATCTAGGAGAATTATTCCATCATCTTGCTCTTGTTGATATTTTGGTAGCTACGAGAGGTATTAACCTCTAGTATAACCTTTGTGCTTAGAAAATAATATTACTGAAGTAAGAGAATCATTAAACAGATGTGGAAATACCCTAGAAAAGAAGTTGGACCAAGGAGAATAATAATAAATAATTAGAAGGATCCAGAAAGTGAATTTGACCTCACATGGAAAGTCACTTGGAAAAGCTAGTCTAAATAGAGGTAAGGTGCTACCTCATTTACACACTCTCACTCACTTAGTTAGAGTGCAAGTTTGAGGAGAAACAATTGCAGTGTTGAAGCATAAGGAGGCACAAGTCTAAGGAAGGTGACACAACAGTTGCAATGGTGAAGTATCTCCTTGCTTAGTCTTTCTAGTATCTATCTCTTACGCACTTCTCTTGGTTAAGCTACACTCTTTTGGTATTGTGTTGTTGCTGTAGCCATGTTGGTATTTATGGTTATGTTTTATTACTTTCTTTGTCTATGGATTCTACCTAAGAAAAGGTTATTTTGATCGGGGGTGGTACGTGTAAGTGCCTATGGTTGGGTGACAATGGTGTAACATTATCTATGGTAAAATGACATACCAAAATTTTACCATGGTATCAGAGCGAGGTTTCCTTTAGAACAGTCTAACCATTGGAAGGAATATCATCGGTTTCTACTATTTTCAATCTCGTTGAGCACTTACAAAACCCACCAAGAAGGTCACCTAAGGAGGGTACATCTTTTCCCAAGATCAGATCTCAAAAATTCTAAAATTTAAAAATTAGGGTTTCCTCATAAAACCCTATGTCAAGGCATCTAGAATCTAAAGGCTAAGTTGATTAAGATTCTTGAATACATGAGGTCTCCTTGGTATATAGCACTCAGTGCTAATCTCAAAATACATTTCTGCAAAATTTAAATCTTTTGTTATCCTGGGGCAGAATGACCTCCATCACTAAGATTGATTAGAAGCTTGAGGGTGTTGATAACTTCCAAGCATGGAAATATAGAGTGATTCTCATTCTAGAGGAAAATTATCTAGAAGGATCCATTGAATAATAAGTTGAAGAGCTAGAGGGAGATGAGTTTAAAGAAAAGTAAAAGAAGAATATGGTTAACAAAAAGAGGATCATTACAGATTCTATCAAGGATTACTTGAGCCCTCATGTTGTTGGTTGTGGAGCCTAATTATCTTCCTGTTTCATAGGTCTTTGTTTTCACCCTTGTTTATACCCCATGAATACTATACACCTAGGAATACTGTGCATCCCTCCATGTGGGGGGGTTGTAGGGGGGCGTGCCCCCTCTACATGGTCTAGGGGGATCATCCCCCCAGCTGGGGGGTCTGGGGGAAAGTGGGCCCTCGACAAGGGTTCAAGGGACACCTTTCCCTAATGGGGGTTCATGGGTGAAGCCCCTGAAGGAAAAAATGCCTTGTAAATGTATATTGTAATTTCATAGTAAATATGGACCATTCATTATATGGTCAAAGATCTTATGGTAGAAGAAAACCCTATTTTATGAGGGAAAATTATTGCAGCTACACATCATTGTGAATATTGTATTCTAAGAGAGGAGGCTATCATAGAAAGAAGAATAAGTTACAGTAGGTGTGTTTTAGGTTGTATCCCTTCATTTTGTTGGGTAATAAAAAGGAAGGACCTAACAATTTCTCTGGTGGACGTAGCCCACATTGGGTGAACCACATATATCTGTGTCTATATTATATTATTTATATTATGTGTTTTATTTCCGCATTTGTTTTATTTTATTGTTCCACGATCCTATTTTTCTAACAATTGGTATAAGAGAGAAAGGTAACTCACAAGAAAAGAGGGTTCCTGGTTCGAGTGGGAGAAATGGAGGAAGATGGAAAGTTTAAGGTAAATAAATTTAATGGCCAAAAATACTAGTTATGGAAGATGCACATGGAATACTATTCATATCATAAGGATCTATTCCTACCATTGGGTGGAATAGAAAATAATTCGATGACCACGAAGGACGAAGAATGGGAGGTTATTGATAGAAAGGCACTAGGAACGATATGTTTGAGCTTGGTAGCGTCGATGGCTTTCAATATTTACAAAGAAAAGACAAAAAAGGAGATGATGGACTCATTAGATAAGTTGTATGAAAAACCATCGACATCCAATAAGGTATTTCTAATGAAGATATTATTTAATATGGAGATGTCAGAAGGTGGGTTTTGTGGGTGCGAATCCCTCCTACAGACTTGCACTTAGGGTTTTATCATGCATGTAGAAAAGACCTAAAGATTCCTACTTTTTACCATCATCCTGGACCTAATCCCCATTATTCTTAAGCAAATACACAGTTAAGAGGATCAAGTGAACATACCTTATTTCAGGTGTTTAATATCGATCCTTCTTCACACTTGGTCGCACTTTGACTGCAACTCTCCTCCCAAAGCTAACCTGCATTCAAAAAATACAAACAAAGAACTCCACATGCATTTGATCTACAGATTAATGGGTTAGAGATTTTAATCAATGTGTACGCAATAAACAATGAAAACCTCATATGGTGGGATGGGAAAAGTACTTATTTATTATTAACTTCACTAAAGCAACTTACAATAATGAAGCCGGCCACTGCTCCACAAACCTGGTCTTAGGCTCCTCTTCAACTGTCCTCCAACTATTTTGCTTTATACTTCTCTTTGCACAAGGATGGCTAAAGGTTTGGACAAGGGGAATGCTCAATTGGGTATAGTCTCTTTACTATGATTTTCCTCCTTTCAAATGGGACCCTTACCCCTTCTTTTATAGGCTAGAAGGAGCTAGGTATTTGGTCGAATGACTGTCCATGCATGTCTAAAAGGTTTAGTTAACTTACCCAAAGTTGTGTGTTCCATCAACAACTTTCATTTTTCCTTTCTTTTGTAGGTACACACAGTTTGTATTGGAGCAGCTAGCATGCACATGCTTGCAGTAATGGAGTAGGGTGTGTGGGCCTTTATAAAGAGGGTTTTTTAACTATATTTGTTCAGTACTGGCTTGGAAAAGAAGGCATATGGGATGGCATGATGCCAAGTAAGTATGTTTGGTAGAAATTAGGGTTATAATAAATGCCCCCTAATGTGTGAGGTCAAAAGAGTATTTGATGGCTGAAATACATTACCAATCTTTATCAACATACCAAACCAGTGAGCCCAGGGATGAGAATTCGGGAGGTGCAATCTGCAAAATAAAAATTGTCTCATCGAGGTGGGCATATCCATGCTTGAAATGAAATAAAATCATGGCTACCAATCAAATACACTGTAGGTCCATGTCATATAACTATATAAAGTGTAGCTGCGAGCAATACACAATGGATCTACATCTTAAAATAAAAAAGATATACATGTATAGTATCCATTTTCTAAAAGTTTATAAGGCCCGATGGCTGGAGATGAGGCCTTTAGAGCTTGAGCAACAACTTCAAAATCTTCAAAACTCAGGTAGGAGTGTAATATGAATGTATGACTTCACTACTCAAAGGTCTTCAATGGCTCATTGCGCATAGACTAAAGGATAGTGATGATCAGACTGAAGGCTTCATTGATTTCGAGCAAAGACTTGATTGGACCTTAGGGGTGGTCGACCATGAGGACAAGAGACAAACTATAGAGGGGTCGAATCAGGCTTGGAAAAACTTCCCTTAGATGATAGCACAACAAACGATGAGACTCAGGAAGCATAGCATTAACATAAGTTCACGAGGCAAGAGGCAACACAAAATCACCATACGTTTGGAAGAATAACCAAACAGAGGAGGACATAGATTAATGTAGTGGGAAAAACTTCCTGAGGTCATATTAAATCCCAGGTCTTGATGAACAAATGTGATGCAGGAGCATCGCCAGCACATCAAGCGAGCCAGCACATCAAGCGAAAACCAGCTGGAAAAGACAGCACAAATTTTGAAAATGCTTAGGGACTGTTGCGCCAAACCTTCAATGAACCATTTATGAAGGAGCTCCTTTTGTATATTGTATTGGACCTTGAGTGACACGCTCTCATCCTTAGTAGATAGGAGGCATTTAATCTAGTTAATGCTGGTAGATAGGATTTTAATTCTAGATTTGATAGCTTTATAGTCCAAGAGGGAAAACGGATATAGACACCCTCATTGTATCATTGTAACAAAAAAGGCAGCATGAACAGAAGCATTCTAGAGGAAGAGAAAGCAGAGAATTGTATGAAGGACATCCATGTACAGATCTTGAATTAATAGAAGGAATTGATTCAGACTCATGGTTTTGTGTTTTCTCTGTGTGTATGTTGATAATATGCTCATGAATGTTTGTTTCCTGTTATGCATTTGATTTGATATGTTGTGCATATGATTTCATGTTTAAATGAGAGATCTAAGAGGATGAGGAGATGAGTTTCAATTTTTTTTCTATGTGAGCGAAGATTCCTGCAAGGAGTGCAGTTGAATTCATCCGCAAGGAGTGCGTTGATGGAAGCTCAGGTAGTTTAACTCTTGTTCTCATTCACCCAGAAGCGAAGGTGGGTTGTTGAAGCCATGCAAGGAGTGCACAGGAAGAAGATAAGCCTCAGAGTTGTGATTCTGAGTAAAGAAATTGAAGACTGTTGCTGCAGGAGTGCGCAGAGTCGAAAGGATTCAACACTTGGGAGTTGTTGAATGTTTGCCGCAAGGAGTGCATGCAAATCCCTCTGAAAGAATCAGAGTGGGAAAGCGCAGGAGGTATAAAACCTTTGAGAAATCGCCAAAGGAGAACACAGGAATTTTGTTCCGTGGAATGTTCAAGAAAGAGTTGCAAGTGCATGTGCTGGAGGGAAAGTTCTGAGAAGGAATACTTAGTCATTCTCAAGAAATCTTCAAGGAGGAGGAACCGACGGCCCAAATCTTGTGGAGAGGATTTGTAAAATCCCGTCATTCGTTGGATTTTCTGGAATAGCGGCGAGGTTACAGTTACATCCAGAAGTTCGAGCTCAGAATATTGTGATCCGTTGGATCAACAGTCGATTTTCCACCAACCGTCAGATTTGGTAGGAGTTGGGCCAGGGTTAAGCCTAGTGAGCAAAGGAGAGTTCCGGGGAGGCATCGGGATATTGGAGGCATCGGTGTTTTGGAAGTCAAGAAACTTGATACCCCTCGAGCCTTGAAACACTGACGGAATCATAGTCGTGGATCTCGGACAGGACACGCGTCAGAAATCCAGGGCGAGCCGGGGTTCGACATTTCGGGGTTTCTGAAGACAAAGGAATCGTTGCATCAAGAATCGAAATTTCACGATACCCGATAGGGCAATGAGGAAGTGGTGACATGGAGGAGTAACCTCTCACATGCATCGGGATTCTTGGTGACGAGAGAATTAGTGCATGAGGAGTCGTGAAACTCCGAAACGCGATTTCTCGATCACCACAGGAGTGTGGGCCACAGGTGTTAGAGCAGAGGACAGGTGGCAATTTGTATCAGAGTTCAGAGAATTGAAGGTCCCGTGCACATGACAATGGGAATCGCGATATACCGAAACGCAATTTCCCGATGGATACAAGTACAAAGCTGGGAACACCAGGATCAGAGAGGTGAATAGGTGTCGCACCACACTGAAGTATCGGTATATCGGGAATCGTGGATTTGTGAGGTAAGTTGTCTACGACAATGCAAGTACTGATTTTCCGACGGAAGAAGTCTCGACAAAATTCATCCCTCGTTGTTTGGAGCCATCGGGTTTCGGGGATTCAAAGAGCCCGAATTCGTGACCATAGGACTCGCGATTTGGCGAAGTCCGATTTCTCGATTTGAAAGGGGATTCCATTTAAGAGAACTCTGTGGGTATTGAGAAGTCCCAATAAGGGGGTTGAAGAGCATTTCAGTTCTTCGGGCCAAGGGAAGAGAAGGTCCTGTGTGAGCAGACGTGCCCTGAGTGGTGTGCCTGCGTCAGAGTGGTATCAGAGAAAGAAAATTTCTTTGCTTTCTGTAGCAGAGAAGAAAAGAAAATTTCACCATGCCGTCGAGGAGAGAAAGACAATCACCTGATCCAGAGGATAGGGAGAACCAGAGAAGAGGAGGGAGACAAGCACAGAATCCAGAAATGGAGAGAAAGATACGTGATCTCCGAGTGAGATTAGAAGATATGGAGGCAGCGTAGAGACGCACAGTTAGTGCTGGAGATCTAAGTGACTCCGAAGGTGAAGTTGAAGCTGAACAAAAACAAGAAGTTGCAGCTAAAGATGCGGCCAATGAGCAATTAATTAAGGCTATCACCCGGATGAGTTCGAAAGAAAAGATGGACATTCCAGCTTATGAAGGGAATCTGGATGCAGAAGAGCTTCTAGACTGGATTAGATCTCTTGACACTTATTTCGATTATGAAGATATCGAAGAAGATAAGAAGGTTACGCATGCTGTCACAAGATTGAAGGGACATGCAACATTATGGTGGGACGAGCTTCAAGCAGATAGACGTAGCAAAGGAAAACAAAAGATTAAAATCTAGGATCGAATGATTGCAAAGATGAAGGCAAAGTTCATCCCAAGGGATTATCAAATCGCACTGTTCAGGAGGATGTAGAACCTGAGACAGAAACTGATGATAGTTAAGGAATATACTGAGGAGTTCTATCGGCTAAATATCAGAGCAGGTCATCGGGAGAGCGATGATGAAAAAGTTTCCAGGTATATGAATGGCTTGAGATACGATATCCAGGACGAGATGAGTATGATAACCATCTGAATAGTGGAGGATGCGTATCAAATGGCATTGAAAGATGAAGAGAAGCTGAGCCGTAAGCCAGGACAGCGAGGTTGAGGTAGGAGCCAGCCCAAAGGCAAGTCAGTTGCCCAAGATAGGTTCCAGAAATCCAAGGATGACTGGAAGAAGCCTCAGACTAGAACAGAAAGAGGTGGAAGTTCATAGCGAGGCCAACACACTGAACAGAAAGGGAAGCATACAGAGCAGAAGGGAGATTATGTTGATGCAAACACTTTTCCTCGTACTAGAGGTAGAGGAAGGGGCAGAGGTGGAGTCATCATATGCTTCATGTGTGGAAAGAATGGACACAATTCATTTGACTGTCCAGAGAAAAAGAAGGACATTGGAGAAGCTCACATCGTCAAGGCACATAGGCGAGATGCTGAAGCAGAAGATGTAGAAGATGAAAGGTCATTGATGATGTGTAAAGTTCTCTTAACACCCGAGAAGGAGGTGGAGGACACAGCTCAAAGAAACAGACTTTTCAGAACTACATGCAAGACCAAAGACAGGGTGTGCAGGGTTATCGTGGACAGTGGTAGCATAGATAATCTCGTTTCAACCGAGATGGTGGAGAAACTGGAGCTGGAGACGACTGATCATCCAAGCCCATACAGAGTTTCATGGCTACAGAAAGGACACCAAGTAATTGTTACTAAACAATGCTTGGTTGAATTCAAAATAGGTGGATATAATGATAAAATTCTGTGTGATGTTATTCCCATGGATGTATGTCATTTATTGTTGGGTAGACCATGGAAATATGATAGAAATGTGATTCATGATGGGAGAATGAACACTTATACTTTGGAGAAAAATGGGAGAACCCATATGTTGCTTCCGATAAAGGATAAGGAGGTGAAGCCGGAAGTAAGCAACACAGTACTTCTCATGAGTGGGAAGGAACTTCTTACGGAGGTTAAGAAGAAAGAAGATCCACAATTCTTTGTGGTCAGAAAGCCGAAGATTGTTCTGACTAGCACAAGAGTGGATGATTTAACAGATGAAATTCAGGAACTGCTGGAAGAGTTCACTGATATCATCGTGGACGAATTACCTCATTCATTGTCGCCGATGAGGAGCGTAAGTCACCATATAGACCTCATACCAGGAGCTATTTTTCCAAACAAAGCCACATACAGGTTGACGTCGCAAGAAAATGAGGAGGTCAAGAGGCAGGTACAGGAACTGTTAGATAAAGGGCTGGTCAGGGAAAGTTTAAGCCCATGTGTCGTTCCAACGGTACTGAGTCCAAAGAAAGATGGAGGCTGGAGAATGTGCACTGATTCCAGAGCCATTAACAAGATAACCATCAGGTACAGGTTTCCATTGCCACGGATGGATGACTTGATGGACTGTTTAAGTGGAGCCAAATTTTTTTCAAAGGTTGATTTGAAAAGTGGATACCATCAAATTCGCATGAGGGAAGGCGATGAGTGGAAGATAGCCTTCAAAAAGAACGAAGGGTTGTACGAATGGATAGTCATGCCATTTGGTTTGATGAATGCGCCGAGTACCTTCATGAGGTTGATGAATGAAGTCCTGAGGGAATTCATTGGAAAAATTTTCATTGTGTATCTGGATGACATACTGATTTACAGTAAATCGGAGGCTGAGCATATGAAGCATTTGGCCATTGTGATGAGGAAGATATAGCAGGAGAAGTTGTTTATCAACATGAGGAAATCTTCATTTATGAAGACATAACTCATTTACTTGCGATTTGTCATATTGGTGAATGAATTAAATATGGATCTAGGTAAGGTGGAGGTAATAAAAAATTGGCCATCACTGAGAAATTTTTTCGAAGTGAGAAGTTTTCATGGACTGGCTAGTTTCTACCGGAACTTCATCAGAAATTTCAGTGGGATTAGTGCAACAATGATGGATACAGTGAAGAAGCGGCATAAATATTTTCACTGGACAGTTGAGGCTGAAAAGAGCTTCAACCTGTTGAAGCGGAAGATCACAGAACGACCAGTGTTGGTGTTGCCGGATTTCAAGAAGACATTTTAGGTGAAATGTGATGCGAGTGGATTTGCCATAGGAGCAGTCTTGAGTCAGGAAGACAGACCAGTCACATATTTCAGCGAGAATCTGGATGAGGCGAAGCTGAAATACTCCACGTATGATAAATAATTTTATGCTATCATACAAGCCCTGAAGAAGTGGAGGCATTAATTGATCCCGAAAGAATTTTTTTTGTATAGTGACAATCACGCATTGCAGTTTGTGACTCAATAGGATAAGTTGAATCAGAAGCATGCAAAATGGGTAGAGTATATGCAGAATTTCACATTTGTGATTAAGCACATTTTGGGAACTACTAACAAAGTGGTTGATGCTTTGAGCAGGAAGTGTTTGTTGCTGCATGAATTTCGAGTCAAAACCTTGGGTTTTGAAAATCTCAGGGACATGTACGCAGGTGATGCAGATTTTGCAGAAGCCTATGAAGTAGCTGAGAATCCAGTTCTCAGAGATAGAATCCTGTGGATAGATTATATGATCCAGGAGGGATTGTTGTTCAGAGGCAATCGACTGTGTATTCCGAATTGCTCCATGCGAGAGAACCTGTTGAAAGAGAAACACAATGGTGGATTAGCAAAACACTTTGGCCATGATAAAACATTCGAAAAGCTAAGCGAGTCTTACTTTTGGCCAGGTATGCGGTCATATGTCAAGTGATTTGTTGATAGATGTAGAATTTGCCAGCATTCGAAGGGAAGAAAGAAGAATGTAGGGTTTTATTAGCCATTGCCCATACCAGAGAGGCCATGGGAGGCAATTAGCATGGATTTTGTATTGGGGTTGCCTAGGACGCAAAGAGGACATGATTCAATCTTTGTGGTGGTGGACAGGTTTTCTAAAATGGCACATTTTATCCCATGTCAGAAGACCAACGATGCGACTCATATTGCAAATATGTTTTTCAAGGAGGTCGTTAGACTTCACGGATTACCTAGAAGTATAGTTTTGGACAGGGATACGAAATTCATTGGACATTTCTGGAGGACACTCTGGAAGAGGATGGGGACTAACTTGATGTGTAGTTCTACCTATCATCCTCAGACAGATGGGCAAACAGAGGTGGTAAATAGAAGTCTGGGAGACTTGTTGAGAAGCTTGGTGGCAGAGCACCACAGCAGTTGGGATAATATATTATCCCAGGAAGAGTTTTCTTATAATGACTCATTGAATAGGAGCATAGGAAAAAGTCCAGTTCAGATTATATATGGCACGCAGCCAAGAGGAGTTTCTGAGTTGAGGGATTCAGAACCGACTGCTACTAGCAGCGCTAGTGCAGAAGAATTTGCTAAGACAATGAAAGAACTTCACAGCCGAGTGAAGGAGTGATTGCTGAAAACAAGCCAAGAGTATAAGCGCAGAGCAGACCAGCATTGGAGACAACTTCAGTTTGAAGTTGGTGATCTAGTTTTGGCACATTTGAGGAAGGAAAGGTTCCCAAGGGGAACATACAATAAGTTGAAAATGAAGAAAATCGGGCCATGCAGAGTCCTGAAGAAATTTGGAGAAAATGCTTATGAGATTGAGTTGTCGGATGGCATCGGGATATCTCTGATATTCAATATTGCAGATTTATACCCATATAGGGATGGAGAAGCAGAGACTGGAACTAAGGAGCCAGTGATCTAGTGGCAGAAACAGATGTTGATTGCAGAGAAGCTACAGATGGAATGCATACTGGACAAGAGAGTGGGTAAGAAGACCAGGCGAAAGCAGTATTTTGAATATCTGGTCAAGTGGAAGAATCACCCAGTGGAAGATGCCAGCTGGGAGAGTGAAGCAGTGATACAAAAGCATGGAAAGACCATGTAGGAGCTCATTGATAGGATCCCATGAAAGTTTTCAAGCCGAGGAGTATGATGCAGGAGCATCGCCAGCACATCAAGCGGAAACCAGCTGGAAAAGACAACACAAATTTTGAAAATGCTTAGGGACTGTTGCGCCAAACCTTCAATGAACCATTTATGAAGGAGCACCTTTTGTATATTGTATTGGACCTTGAGAGACACACTCTCGTCCTTAGTAGATAGGAGGCATTTAATCTAGTTAATGCCGGTAGATAGGATTTTAATTCTAGATTTGATAGCTTTAGAGTCCAAGAGGGAAAATAGATATAGACACCCTCATTGTATCATTGTAACAAAAAAGGCAGCATGAACAGAAGCATTCTAGAGGAAGAGCAAGCAGAGAATTGTATGAAGGACATCCATGTACATATCTTGAATTAATAGAAGGAATTGATTCAGACTCATGGTTTTGTGTTTTCTCTGTGTGTATGTTGATAATATGCTCATGAATGTTTGTTTCCTGTTATGCATTTTCTTTGATATGTTGTGCATATGATTTCATGTTTAAATGTGACATATGAGAGGATGGGGAGATGAGTTTCAATTGTTTTTCTATGTGAGCGAAGATTCCTGCAAGGAGTGCAGTTGAAGTTATCCGCAAGGAGTGCGTTGATGGAAGCTTAGGTAGTTTAACTCTTGTTCTCATTCACCCAGAAGCGAAGGTGGGTTGTTGAAGCCATGCAAGGAGTGCGCAAGTGGAAGATAAGCCTCAGAGTTGAGATTCTGAGTAAAGCAATTGAAGACTGTTGCTGCAGGAGTGCGCAGAGTCGAAAGGATTCAACACTTAGGAGTTGTTGAATGTTTTCCGCAAGGAGTGCGTGAAAATCCCTCTGAAAGAATCAGAGTGGGAAAGCGCAGGAGGTATAAAACCTTCGAGAAATCGCCAAAGGAGAGAACAGGAATTTTGTGCCATGGAATGTTCAAGAAAGAGTTGCAAGTGCATGTGCTGGAGGGCAAGTTCTGAGAAGGAATACTTAGTCATTCTCAAGAAATCTTCAAGGAGGAGGAACCGATGGCCCAGATCTTGTGGATAGGATTTGCAAAATCCCATTAGTCGTTGGATTTTCTGGAGTAGCGACGAGGTTACAGTTACATCCAGAAGTTCAAGCTCAGAAGATTGTGAGTCGTTGGATCAACAGTTGATTTTCCGCCAACCATCAGATTTGGCAGGAGTTGGGCCAGGGTTAAGCCTAGTGAGCAAAGAAGAGTTCTGGGGTTCGGCATTTCGGGGTTTCTGAAGACAAAGGAATCGTTTCATCAGGAATCGTGATTTCGCGATACCCAATAGGGTGACGAGGAAGTGGTGACGTTGAGGAGTAAGCTCTCACATGCATCGGGGATCGGTATATCGGGATTCTCGGTGACAAGAGAATCAATGCAAGAGGATTCATGAAACTCCGAAACATGATTTCCCGATCACCACAGGATTGTGGGCCATAGGTGTTAGAGCAGAGGACATGTGGCAATTTGTATCGGAATTCGGGGAATTGAAGGTCCCGTGCACATGACAACGGGAATCACGATATCCCAAAATGTGATTTCCCGATGGATACAAGTACAGAGTGGGGACCACCAGGGTCAGAGAGGTGAATAGGTGTCTCACCACACTAAAGTATTGGTATATCGAGAATCAGGGATTTGTGAGGTAAGTTGTCTACGACAGCGTAAGTGCTGATTTTCCTATGGAAGAAGTCTCGACAAAATTCATCCCTCGGTGTTTGGAGCCATCTGGTTTCGGGGATTCAAAGAGCTCAATTTCGTGACCATAGGACTCGCGATTTGGCAAAGTCTGATTTCTTGATTTGAAAGGGGATTCCATTTAAGAGAACTCTGTGGGTATTGAGAAGTCCCGATAAGGGGGTGGAAGAGCATTTCAGTTCTTCGGGCCAAGGGAAGAGAAGGTCTCGTGCGAGCGGATGTGCCCTGAGTGGTGCGCCTGCGTCAAAATGGAAGGATGTGCTTTATCCAAGGGCGAATCATTGTGCTACCAATAAAATGAAAATACTTTTCCCTTCCTCCTTTTGGGGTATATTTGATTTGTTTTATCTTTTTCAATAATTTTGGAAAAAGAATAAAAGAATGTTACATTACAAAGGAGGGATGAGTGTCGCAAACATACAAGTTTGAGGTGCAAGGAAAAGACTGATGTTCAAAGTAAGGACACTCGGGAAAAATCCCTCCTGGGGCCAAAGGTGTCAAGATGCAGAGGAAAAGTGCTACAGGGCTTGTGTATAAGGCATGCTTCAGATGGTTCGGTTGAGAGCAACATGGAGCTAGAATTAGACCAAAGACGCAGGTATGAAAACGTAGTTAACAAAACACACAATGGTAATGTCCTTCAATGTAAGTTTAACGAGCCCAAATAAGGTAAGCTTAATGGCTTTTCATATTCACAGAGTTTGAAAAATGTAAAAGGAGACTTCAATGGGGTACCATTTTTGAAGGTAGTCTAGTCGGTTCGAAAAAGGGGTAAACTAGCACCGACAAGACGTCTATTCAAAACCATTTTAACGAGTGTGATAAAGACAAGATCACTCGGTGAATTTTTCATTTTTAAGGAGTCTAAAAAAATATTAACTATGGAATCCATCAGGAATGTTCTTCTGTACCATTTTAACGAGTGTGAAAGAATAAGGTCACTTGGTGATCTTTTCAATTTTAGGGATTCTGAAAAGAGCTTAACTATGGACTCCATGGGGGTTCCTTTTTCGTAAATTTAGTCCCTTGGGACTAAAAAAGGGTTAAAATTATACCTGAGAATACTCTTCTAGAGATCCAAAGCCTCTAAAGTATACCTTTGTTCATATAGTTTACCGTCCAGACCATAAAAGGGGTAAACTACCGCCAGATAGACATGACTTCAAATTTCAGTTTAATGAGTGTGAAAGGCCACAAGATCGCTCGACAATATTTTCATGTTTAGAGGGTCTAAAAAGGGCTTAAAAGAAGACCCGTTATATTTTGGGAGTCCCAAGGGTGAGGTCAAGAGTGATAAGGAATCATGCAAATGAGGCTCAAACCCGTAATCAGGGGAAAAGTTACAGAGGACTCCCGAGCCTGTAGTCGTTAGTGACAGCATGGACACCATCATGCAACCAAGATCTACTTAGGGCATCCATGCTATGGTAGGCTCTACCACCAAATTACGACACTTCTAAAGTAGTGATGAGGGTTCCATGTCACAACTCGGTGGGATCGATCCTATGGAAAAGCGAAAAAGACATGGAGATGCAGAAAGTGGAGGTGGACTCCTGAATTAAATGCAATGAGACAGAGAAAATGACTTTTTACCAAAGGACCTTCAAAACGTCCTAACTCTCAAAAACATTTCCAAATACCCAAAGTAATATTTCCCATGATCCTCCAGAGAAAACTCCTGAACCATCTTAAATGAGTTTCAGTTTAGAAAAAATGACAAAAGTGGCGGAAAATTGACAAAAAAGGGCCAAAAACCTCTATAAATAGAAGTTGGCAGCTCATTATCACCATTGTTAATTCAGAAATTGACTAAAAGTCAAAACTACCCCTTTGTGAAAAGCATTGATTCTGGGAGCTTCGGTGGACGACACGACCATCTGTTTGGACCAAGTAAGTATAAAATCTCTCCTCTTGCAAATTAAATCTTTCTTTATGCATTTAATTTCATGTTTTGGGGGGGCGTCGACCCTCAAAAGGTCGGCCCTAGGTCCACGTGGGTTGTCCAATGACAGGTCATGTGTACACTAGAGAAGAGTAAAAACTGCACAGTGTACATGCGACTGTCATCATTACAACCCGCATGGACCTTTTATTTAATGGAAAAAAATTAAAAAGGCAAGGGTTAACCCTCCTAAACTTGGTTTTTTGTAGGATGTATGTTCACTGGAGAGAAAGAGAGCATGAGGAGATTAGTGCATTGGTCGGGGAAGACCCCATTGTTTTTTTTTCCTTAATGCAATGTGGGCTGCTAAAATTCTTCTTATGTCCTTTTATGCGAGCACAACCTAGGATACTAAATTCCTTGGTTGATTATTGGCATCCTGACGTAGAGACCTTTATGCCAGAGGAGCAGTTGTTGGTGCCAACAACCAAGGACATATACGTTTTGACTGGCCTCTCTCGGAGAGGGGAACCAGTCAACTTCTGTACGTTTCCCTCGGGGCTGCACAACATATTAGAGTTGATTAGACTCTACTGTGAGGCAGGTACAGACACGACAAGCTCGCAAGTGCTGATAAGTAAGATCTCTGACTTAGCACTGCAGTCTATAGTGTTTCTTATCAGGCATATTATAGGGTATGTTGCTTTGCATCAGGCTTCCCATGCACAAATGAAATATGTAGTTCAGTGCTTGAATGCAGATATTTTTGATTGGAACACCACATTGTTGGACTGTATGAAGAGACAACTGATAGACTGTCGTTCATGGACTCAGAGGAACTTTGGGTTTGGAACCATTCTTTTCTCTTTCTTATTTGAAAGAGTTCCCAATTTAAGTCCACAAGAGGTGGTACGGGGACATCAGGCTTCTCTTCCTGCAATATGTAGATGGGCAATGTTACTGTCGCGATAGGGGGGAGGAAGGACCAATGAGTCCTTTGCTGATAACTTTTTTTCTTGGTTGTCATGACAGTTCCCAGTCATAAAGGATTACCCTTATGTTGGGATTGATTTCTTCAGAGACCTTGAGATACCGGTACCTCTTGGCGAGGAGCGAGGAGAGATGGTTAAGTTTGCATCATTTTTTTTTTGTGAAACATATGTAATTTTTATGTTGTTTTTTATATATATCATTTTTTTGTACTAGCATATTTGATAGATATGTGTCTATAATATGTAGATGTGGGACTAGTGCGAACTATGGATTATGTGAGGAACATGCATCGTCCTCGGTCAGGGGCCACACCCACTACCATAAGGTGACCAGCAACAGCAGGAGATCTTCCAGCCAGTGATGCTGAGAGGGTTTTGAGATGAGTTGAGAGAAATTTTACCTCGCTCACTCGCACAATCCCCATGGCAGAGATTGAGGATCTACCACCATCTATGCAACCTCATGTAGTGGGGGCACCACGGACCTGGGTCCGACTGTTTTGGCATTTGACAAACATTGTTGATCATTACAACAGGGCCCACAGGCCCTGACCTTAGTTAGTCTAGAATTTTCATGTCTCGAGAGCACTACTTGTATATATGTTTTGAAGGCATAAGCCCCATGACTCGTTACTGGTCATATTTTTTAGGTGCTTGCGTCCACCTATGTACTATGATGATTAATATATGGATTTTATGTCTTTTTATGTCTTATGGATCATATTTTCCTTTAAAAATGTATTGACATGTTCATGTGTATGTATTTTTATATGTGTGTGAGATGCCAATATAATATTTGATTAGCTAGAGTATATGTAACTTGGTTTAATCTCCTAGGAACATGAAAATATGTAATATAATCAAAGCTTCGTTCTAAGAGATGTACCCTAAGGAATCGTCAGTGTAAAGTCGGATCATGAACACGGTAGACTCTATTTAAATAAGACACAACCAGCTGAGCATCTAAATAGACCTAGAGATGCGAGATACCAAATGACAGGGCATCACGAATCAACTCAATAACTGCATTGTATTTGACAACATTGTTCGTGCTCTTTTCGTCAATGAGTGAGCAAAAAGCGAGCACTTACATGCCTACTTGGGCTCTGATAGGCATGACAGCTGTAATGCAAAAGAGGTTAGAAAGAAAATAGTAAAGGTATGAACAAGAATTAAACAAGAAATAAATAACAACATGAGCATAATAACAAAAACTAAATACAAGTGACAATGGAACAAGTTCACCAATAGATAGGCTGATCTGATTAGTGAAATCCAG
>ML782912.1:1389458-1407745 GCA_009831015.1 Picea engelmannii
TCTTTTTAGCCAACTTTGTATAGTTTTGGCCCTTTTGATGTGCTGTGGAGTTAATCCTTGTGCCATGGATGATTGTTTTTCTGTGTTGATGATGTTGAGTTCTTGTCGCCCTGTGCGGACGAAATTTCAGTGATAACAAACATTTTTTTTGGTGTCACCTAAAAATATACCTCCTGAAGATAATAACTGGCCCTGAGGTGTAAAAATTACCCAAGCTACGGAGGCAAGCCTCTGAGTGTGTCGGCTAGTGTCATCTGCGTACCCAACGAAAACCTTTGATTCACTTGACATATGCCACAGTGACAAAAGATAACATAAAAAACAATGCATCCATAAAACCAAAAGAAACCAGAAAGTAATAGTACAAAGACTATACATATGTTACAAAAAGTTACCCAAGGTGACCTACCTATGAGTAATACTTCTTGAGGTAGAGCCCATTTCTAGTCTCCGCCAAAGCATTTCCCTGAAAGTCTACTAGATGATAAGTGCCCTTTTTTATAATCTCTTTTATGATGAAAGGTATGAACCACATGGGTTTTAATTTTCCTTCCCCCAGGGAGTCCTTATCTTGGTCATAGACTAGGAAAAGGTCACCTTCAGAGAAAATCTGAGGACGAATGGACTGATCATAATGACACTTGATTTTTTTTTTTGTGAGCCTCATTGGCCAGGGCCACATCACAACGCTGATCATTGATCCAATCCAGGTATAATAACCTCTCTTCTAGTGGAGAAGTGTCTGGCAGTAACTGTACTACCAAGTTTAGGGACGAGATCTGACATTCTATAGCCAAGACTGCTTCTAGCATGTAAATGAGTTGAAAAGGTGAGAAACCAGTTGCAGTATTAACAGATGTTCGCTAAGCCCATAATGCCGAGTATAACATAAAATGTCAATTTTACTTTGCCGAATTGATCGTTCGTTGTAGGATGGTCTTAAGAGATTTATTTACAGCTTCCACCTGATCATTTGCTTGGGGGTAGCAGGGTGACAAATGTTCTTTCTACAACCCAAGCTTTGATGTTAATTCGGTCATCATTTGGTTCTGAAAGTGACTACCATGGTCAGTGAAAATCTCTCTCGGAACACCGAACCTTGTGATTATCTGGTTGAACAAAAAGAGAGTTGCAGTATCTCCATCATCTTTAAACATTGGCATCACTTTGACCCACTTTTTCAAGTAGTCTACGACTACAATGATATAACAGTTCCCCCTTGTTGAAGGAGGGTTCAATGTAGTGTCATCAATCCCCCACTTGGTGAAGGGACCAAATGTGATGATAGGAAACATGGGAGTGGGATGTCCCCTCATCTTCTGAGAGAAGATCTGACATGGGTGGCACTTCTTGACCGATTTGATACAATCTTTGATTATTGTCGGCTAGAATTAACCAGCTTGTAAAATCGTTTGGGTTGTTGCCAACCCAGACAAATCACCGCCACATGCTCCAGTATGGAAATCATTAAGAACGATTTCCACTTCTTCACAAATGAGGCATCGGTGAAGAATGCAATCTACACCTCGACGATAGATAGTGTCCTCGAGGATTAGATAATTCTTTGCCTGATGATGTATACAATGACATTCATCAAGAGAAGCACAGGCGGGGCACTTCAAGTCTGGAGATAGACAAGAATATCCCCATACCATGTGGATGCTATCAGAAACATATCTTCTCTAATAGGTGATTCTTCAAGCACAACATCACCTGACTCGACCAGAAGTTCCGAAATAAGTTCTACGAAGACTAGTGACTTTTTGGATTTCGCTGAAACGAAATCTAAGTCAAATTCCTAGAGGATGACTATCCATCTACTAATATTTCTGCCGATTACCCATCCTATCAACACGCATTGAAATGGATTCACAACAACAATGACGATGGTCTTTTGAAACATAACATAATGACAGAACCATTGGACAGCATGGACTGTTGCCAATGCAAGTTTTTCAATATGAGAATAATTGAGTTATGGTCCGATGAGGCATCGGCTCAGGTAATAGATCACATATTCTGAGAGAAAATCATATTCCTAAACTAAGACCATGCTGATGGTTGACTCTATTGTAGCCAAGTATAATAAGAAATATTTGTTATAATTGGGTGGTTGAAGCAGAGGGGTAGTTGTGAGGGCATGTTTCAACACTTCAAAGGAGCATTAAGAAACATCATCCCAATGAAAAGGAACATATTTATTTAGTAAGTGCATAAATATCTTTGTGATCTCGGCATGGTTGGCGATGAAACACCACAAAAAGTTCGCCTTTCCTTATAGACTCTGAAGTTGAAGGATTGTGCGTGGGGGAGGCAATTGAACTATTATCTGAACCTTGAGAGGATCAACCATGATCCCTGTTATTGAGACTATGAAACCAAACAAACATCCTGATGTTACACAAAAGATGCATTTGTTTGGATTCAAGAGAATCTGGAAGTAGTGACATCGCTCAAAGTTAAGTCAGAGGTGTGTGAGATGATCTGTTCTCTTGCGAGATCGAGATGATAAATCATCTAAATAGGCTTCGAATATATGCTTGAGATCATGGAAAGAAAAAGACATGGTCCGCTGGAAGGTAGCTCCATCATTTTTGAGACCAAAAGGCATCTTACGATAGGCAAATGTACCCCATGGAAAAATGAATGAAGTTTTATGTTGGTCTTCGGGTTTGATTTGTATCTGATTATATCCCAAAAAATCGTCCATGAAAGAAAAGGCCTCACAACTTGCACATTCATCAATTATCTGGTCAATGAATGGTGTGGGAAAATTATCTTTTGGACGGGCCTTGTTCAAATCAAGGAAGTCCGTACATACGCGAGTCGTGCCCTGTTTCTTGTTGACCGACATAGGATTTGACACCCATTAGTTCAAATGGATAGGATAGATAAAACCGTCTTTGAGCAGTTTCTCGACTTCAACCTTAATGGTTGTTGCTTTCCTGGGATTAATTAGATGAAGCTTCTGCCAAACTGGCTTGGCATCCGGATAAGTTGTGATTTCATGTTTGACTATTTTTGGATCAATGCCTGGCATTTCCTCATAATACCAAGAAAAAACTTCGCAGAATTATTTAAATACGTCTGTGTAGATTTGAATCTCTTCGGGGGAATAGACAGATCCGATGAAAACATTATCCATGATGCCAGGGGTTCTGGATATATTAATCAGTATAGTTTCAGCAATATTTTCCATATTAGCCTCGACATAAACCTCATGTGTAGCCAAGGGATTGATAGGGCAAGACCTATATCCAGTCATAGTTAAGGTGAATTCCCCTACTTCAATTCTACTTAACTCTGGGAGGAAGTATGATATGTGATGGATATCGTCCTAGGGTTTGTCCAGAATAGTCATTGCTTCAATGATTGCTTTGTCTGAGGGCAAGACTAAGTCTAATGAATCGGTACCAGCGAGGGAACCTTGAGCCCAAATAGGCTCTGGGATCGGATCTAACTCTTGTGAAGGAGTCAGATCGGTGTCAATTGAAGCTTGTTGGACTAAAGAGTACACTGTCTCTGTCGTGGACAAGGGTGTGGACATACCATGGTTCCCTATCCCTTCCATTGTGGCTGATGGGGAAGGAAGAATCCACAGATCATTGAAGTAAGTCATGAGAAATGACAAAACTTGGAAAATCTCAACCTTATGGTGGTCTGATACAAATTTGACATCGCCTTCAGGAGGTGGGTAATCGAAAGTACCCATCAAATATGTGCACAAACCAACCCCTACGTTAACGATGCCTGGTTGGGGATTATCAATAATCAGGACCGTGGATGCCCCCAATGAAGGGTCGGGTCTGGAGAAGGATAATTGGTCAATGGTCATGATCCATACTTCTTGTGGAAAAAACAAGACCCAGAAAACAGTAGAAACCACTCCTTTCATGGAATATGTCCAACTCCTACCTAACAACATATTGTAGTCAAGGGATGTGTCGACTACTTCTACTTCAACACACACGGTCTTCCCTCCTAACTGCATGGGAAGAGAGGGGATGATTTCATGTGGTCAGAACAAGTGACCGTTGAAAGAGGTAAGAAGAGTAGGTGACGGAGACAAAACGGGCTAGCCAATGGCCTTCCAACATGCCAAGGACATGACGCATGTTGAGGTGCCCTCATCAACCACCATGCAGAAAATGTTCCAAGTAAAATTTTGTGTGGGGTAAGCCACTACTATCTGAAATGCTACATGGTAAGGGAGATGAGGTTTTAAGTCGGTTGTATCCAACATGATTGTTCCTGGATTACAAGTCTCGGTAGATCCTAAAGAGGCTAGCAAATCTTTCCTCTGGGAAGGGAAGCTCTAGAGGACCTCCAAAGTAGACATCGCATAAGGGGTTTGAGATAAATCCTCCACTACAGAATAGTTTTGGGCAGCACTTGCATTTGGGTTGTGAGAAGATTTCTTGAATGCACCTTTTGGGATGTGTTTCATTGTTTCACCCAAAGTCTTCTCAATCTAGAGAGGAAGATATGGTATTTCAGCTTCTTTTCCTCTCTCAGAGGTGTTTGGCCTACTATAGTCATGTTCTCTAGTCGATATAAAAGTATCACCTTTCATCATATACACATTCATGGATGCAGGATTGTTCGAAGATGGAGAGGGTCCTTGACTGCCCCCTTCCTCACTTGTAGAGGCTTGGGTTAGGTTTTGCCCATGTTGGAATGGATTCGTTAACACAACAGGCTATTGCTATGTTACAAACATTTGGGCCTCTGCAAGCCGAGGGAACTGGTGGGTCAGGTGGTCCTCCACGCACAGGTTACATGGATACTTCGCCTTTCATTTTTTAGTGTTTCCCCCGCCAGCATTATAAGTGGGTTTATTATCCCCCTTACCCTTCTTTTGTTGTTTTTTCTTTCCATCAAGCTGGTGGATGGCCTTTGGATTTGTCAATTGCACATTGTGTACATCCGACATTTGGGTAGGGGGAGCAACTGAAATAGTTGTTTGGCTAGCCGTTGTATGTTTTATAGAAAATTGTTGCATTTGTTTTGTCAGTTGTTCAGTGGGATTGGTTTGTGCTAAACCTACAATACCATCGACATGTGGTCCAACTCTATGTCTAGTTTTATCAAGTATGGATCGTGGTGCATCGGGTAAAACCTCATATAGTAAACCAAACTGAGAATAAATTAGCTCAAGCTGTTGAGCTCTCATGATGTCATATTCTTCGGAAAACACTCCCGACGTTGCGACGCCTTTGGATAGCTATAGGACCAAAGACTTAAGGAACCACTCAATAAGGAATGTTGGTGGGACTGGTACCTTAATCAAACTCTTCCGACATCTCCACTCTTGGATGTGGTCAGAGATACGGTCTTCTTTTGTCTATTCGAAATTGGCTAGCAATTCTGTGCCAACGTCGTATCTCACAGGTAATTGAAAATGTTTTAGGAATGCAATTGCCAATTCTCCAACAGAAGAATATCTTGAGCGGTTAAGCTCGATGTACCATTTTGCAGCACTCCTGATGAGAGTGAGTTGAAACAATCACAATTGTACGGAGTCATATTTCAATGAATTAGATGAGCACCAAAGATGGAAGGTGGTCACATGATCCCCTAGATCTTCGTTAAGCTTGGCCTCGAAATTTGGTATGTCTGAAGGCAATTTCGTCGGCATAGGAGGCCAACGTGGATCGTGATAGATGGATTCGTTCAACAATATTGTCAAGTCTAGCAAAGTTAAGGTTTCCAAGAAAGGTAGATTTGGCTGGTATTGTTGATAACTATGGAAAAAGGGTCCTAGAGTTTGACTGGCACTAGGTTTCTAGGAAAATTTGGGTTGTCGGTCGGGGTTCTGGTAAAAACCATGGCCATGACTAGCATACAAATTTTGTGTGTGAGGAGACATCATTGGTTGATTCCCGAAATAGGACATAGATGGTTGGGCATTCATTACATTTAGAGGACTTTGGGAAGGGTTTCCCCATGTCAATCCTATGGGCATAGGCATAGAAGCTTGTCCGGGGTTCCATTGGTTGTGAAAATAATTTCCCTAGATCGACATTCCTGACAAGGGAACTGATCCTTGCCAAGAATTCCAAGGTCTTAATGCAGAAGAAGTTCCTCGTTTTTCCCCCTGTGCAAGAATAGTACCCTACATAGGATTAGATTGTCCATAACCGGGGTTGCCCTCGGTCGGGAAAGAAGCTGATGAGAAAGCATTGTTAGCAAATGCACCAAACAAAGAAAATGATGTCAACCCTACTGACATATTATGAGAAGGTGGTCCTTGACTCCCTACTCCAATTGAACTATGGTGTGTGTTGGGCTCAGTGGATTGTTGGCAGGTACCGTTGAGTGAAGGGGATGAAGGAGTTATATGAGCTTCTCCGAAAGGGAAAGAGTTAAAAGGAGTTGAAGTGTCCCCCATGGGTCCTTGCAGAGGAGCGTTATAGCTCCCTACCTGCAAACCTAAAGTCTGTAAAGTGGAGTAAGATAGTGTAGGGATGGTACTAGTGCTAGGAATCCTGTATGAGAAAGGAGGGCCTGCCACATTCTGTGTGAAAGGAAAAGTATCTGTCACCAAAGACGGGATTGGGCCACTGCTCGAGGTAGAGGCAGTCGAGACCGTGGTGGCTGAAACTAGCAATGGTGAGGTAGGAGGTGGAACACCCCCTGTGATGACAACTGTGGGAATATCAAGATTCCTAGAAGAAGAGACAGGATTTGCCTCCATTACCGTCCACTTTAAAGATGTTGAAAAGTCCTTTAATAGAGCTTGGTCAGGTGTGATTTTTGGTGACCCGGTCGCTTCAAAAGACCCTTGTTGGTCCAGATTTCGCCTTAGCGGTGGCGGGGGTGGCTCTAGTGTAACCGATGGAAGGCCAAGAAGTGTTCGTGACCGAAAGAGCTCGTGATCCTCCACTATGTTAAAAGATCAAAGACACACTAGGGATTTCTATTTCTTCAAAAACAACACACACTAGAAAAATCCCTACAATATAAAACAAGCAAACTCTAAACTAGTTGGAAGAACAGTTACAACAACCAACACTAGAGAAACTTACCGGTGCAAGTGCAACTCGAATATGTAAGCACCCTCTAGGTATACTCTGCAAAGCGTGGCCCGATGTTTATCCTAGGTACTGCAGTATACCCCTGCAGTCACATGTGTATGTCCCTAAAAATGATAGGCAACTAGGTTTCCAGCGCATGAACATTCACCAGGTGGGTACAGTCTCTAGTTGGGTAGACCACAATGAGCAGTCAAGCAAAGAAAAAGAGATAACTGGTATGGAAGACCAGAATCTCTCCTAGCTCAAACTTTGGCAGAAACTTTAAAAACAAGGAATGAAACCAGTTTTTAAAAAATACCCAAGAAAAAATGTTCCCAAAACCCTAGAGATCCCTAGTATGGTCACCAATTCTGTTGTGGGTGGGAATCCCTCCTACAGACTTACACTTAGGGTTTTATCATGCATGTAGAAAAGACCTAAAGATTCCTACTTTTTACCATCATCTCGGACCTAATCCCCATTATTCTTAAGCAAATACAAAGTTAATAAGATCAAGTGAACATACCTTATTTTCAGTGTTTGATATCGATCCTTCTTCACGCTTGGTCACTCTTTGACTGCAAATATCCTCCCAAGGCTGACCTGCATTCACAAAAGATAAACAAAGAACTCTACATGCATTTGATCTACGGATTAATGGGTTACAGATTTTAATCAACGTGTATGCAATAAACAATGAAAACCTCATATGGTGGGACGAAAAAGTAATTCTTTATTATTAACTTCACTAAAGAAACTTACAATAATGAAGCTGGCCACTGCTCCATGAACTTGGTCTTGGGATCCTCTTCAACTGTCCTCCAACTTCTTTGCTTTATACTTCTCTTTGCATAAGGCTGGCTAAAGGTTGGGACAAGGGGAATTCTCAATTGGGTATAGTCTCTTTACTATGATTTTCCTCCTTTCAAATGGGACCCTTACCCCTTATTTTATAGGCTAGAAGGAGCTAGGTATTTGGTCGAATGACCGACCATGCATGGCTGAAAGGTTTATTTAACTTACCCAAAGTTGTGTGTTCCGTCAGCAAATTTCCTTTTTTCATGCTTGTGTAGCTACACGTGGGCTGTATTGGAGCAGCTAGAGTGTACACGCTTGCAATAATGTCGCAAGGAGCGTGGGCCTTTATAAAGAGGGTTTTTTAACCAGAGTTGTTCAGTACTGGCTTGGAAAAGAAGGGATATGGGTTGGCATGATGTCAGGTAAGTATGTTTGGTGCAAATTAGGGTTATAACAGTGGGTCTATTGCAGATCATTTAAATGAATTTAATACAGTTACTAATTAGCTAAATTCTGTAAAAGTGGACTTTGATGATGAGGTCAGGGCTCTTCTAATCTTGTGCTCATTACCAGAAAGTTGGAATGGCTTGGTCATGGCTATAAGTAACTCTAACTCTAGTTCAAACACTTTAAAATTTGATGATGTTGTTGGTGTTATCCTTAGCGAGGAAATGCGATAGAAAAGCACAAGTGAGACATAAGGTAATGTGTTAAACATGGATAATGGGGGAGGAAAAAAGGATAGAGGAAAGGGTTGAGGGAAGGATGTGAATTATAGGAAGGTCAGATCCAAATCCAGTCTAGGAAAGATAGAGTGATGGAAATATGGGAAGAAACGACATCTAAATAAATACAACAAATATCTAAACAAACAAAGAGATCGACAACAGGAGAAAAATCAGGAAGAAAATGTAACAGATGATGTGTTACAAGATGATTTGATTCTTTCTGTAAATAATATTTTTGAGTCATGTGTAGTAGATTCAGGGGCTTCATTTCATTCCATACCCCATAGGAAACATTTTATATATTATGTTCAAGGTGATTTTGGACAGGTTCATTTGGGTGATGATGAACCATGAAACATTGTTGGAATGGGAAAGATAAAAATAAAACAAAGGAATGGAAACCAATGATTTTTGAAATAGGTAAGACATGTTCCAAATATAAGGAAAAATCTAATTTCAATAGGGCAGTTAGAAAGTGAAGGTTGTATATCCATATTTACAGATAAGGTGTGGAAGGTCACCAAAGGATCACGGGTGATAGAAAAAGGAGAGAAGGTAGGTACATTGTATTTATGTATTAGTAATATTGACTCTTCTATCTCTTTAGATTCTAGAGGAGTGGATATAACACTGTGGCATCATAGGATTGGACACATGAGTGAGAAGAGGATGTAGATACTTCACAAAACAAATTTGTTGCCAGATCTTAAACAAATTGATTTGGATTTCTGTGAGCATTGTGTTTATGGAAAACAAAAGAGAGTCAGATTTCTCATAGTCAGAAAAGAAAAGAGTGAATGATTAAATATTTTTCATATGGATGTATGGGGACTAGATAAAGTATCATCTCTTGGTGGATCTTGTTATTATTATACTTCTATTGATGTTGCAACTAGAAAAATTTGGGTTTACAGTATTCAACAAAAAATTGATGTTTTTGATACTTTTAAGAAATGGAAATCTTTGGTTGACCATGAGATAGGAAAAAGGTTGAAGTGTCTCAGATCAGAAAATGGAGGTGAACATTGCAGCAAGGAGTTTGACGATTAATATTCATACCATGGGATTCATAGAGAGAAGATAGTTCAAGGAACACCACAGTAAAATGGTGTGTCAGAAAGGATGAACACGACAATCATGAAGCGTTCAAGGAGTATGAGATTGCATGTTGGTTTTCCCTTACAGTTCTTGGCAGATGTTGTAGATACTATTTTTTACTTAAGAAAAAAAGGACCTTCAATCTCTTTAGATGGTAGAATTCCAGAGGAGGCATGGACAGGTAAAAAGGTAAGCTATTATTTTTTGAAGACTTTTGGTTGTGAAGCATTTTTCCATATTGATAAAGAAAATAGAACAAATCTTGAGGAAAAATACAAGAAGTGTACCTTTATTGGATATGTTGTTAATGATTTTGGTTATCGAATATGGGATTATGAAAATCACAAAATTATTAAGAGTAGAGATGTCATATTCAATAAAAAGATCATGTACAAAGATTAGTTGCAGAGAAAGAAATAGGGAAAAAAAAAACCAGAATACACAGTGTTTGATGAGATCACTGAAAAAAAAATTCCAAAGGTGCCAAAAAATAAAAATGTACAACAACAAGAGAAATAGGTACCACAACTCTTGCAAGTGTTGTTAGAATATCTACCAGTTTAAGTAGGCCCCTTGAATGATACTCTCCTTCATTGTATTATTTATTGTTGATTGATTTTGGTGAACCAAAATGTTATAAAGAGGCAATGCAGGTAGACACTAGAAAGAAGTGGGAGCAAGGTATGAAAGAGGAAATAGATTCCCTGGTAAATAATCAGACTTGGGATTTGGTTCAGTTTCCTATAGGAAAAGGAGCATGGAAGAATAAATGTGTTTACAAGTTGAAGGAAAAACATGAAGGAAAAGCGTGATATAAGGCTACACTTGTTGTAAGGGGTTTGCACAAAAGAAAGGTATAAATTTTGATGAAATGTTTTCTCCTGTTGTTAAAATGACTTCAATTAGGACTATTTTAAGTCTTGTGGTAGTAGAAGATTTACATATTGAACAGTTAGTAGTAAAAACAACTTTTCTCCATGGGGATTTGGAGGAAGATATTTATATGCACCAGCCATAGGGGTATGAGGTCAAAGGGAAGGAAAATTTGGTATGCATGTTGAAGAAGAGCTTGTATGGCCTAAAGAAATCTGCAAGGAAGTGTTATTTGAATTTTTACAAGTTTATGATAGAACAAGGTTATAGTAGATGTCATTCTGATCATTGTGTTTATTTTAAAAAACTAGAAAATGGAAGCTATATTATCTTGCTATTGTATGTAGATGACATGCTTGTTGCAGGGTCTAATGTGCAGGATATAAATATTCTCAATAATAAATTACCTAATTCATTTGCGATGAAGGATTTGGGTCCTACAAAGAACATCCTTGGTATGAGGATAACAAGAGATAGGAAAAATCACAATTTGACATTGCCTCAGGGTGAGCACATAGAGAAGGTGTTGCAGAGGTTTAGAATGCAGAATGCAAAACCAGGTAGTACACCTTTTTCCAACGATTTCAAATTAACCAAAGAAATGTGTCCCAAGACACAAGAGGAGATAGAATACATGTCAAGGGTCCCTTATTCATCAACAATTTCCAGCTTGATGTATGCGATGGTTTGCACAAGACCAGATATTGTACATACAGTGGGAGTTGTGAGTAGGTATATGAACAATCCAGGTAAAGAACATTGGGAGCCAATAAAGTAGATTCTCAGGTATTTTAAAGGTACTTCTACTCATGCATTATGTTTTGGAGTTTCAAACACTGTTCTACATGGATATGTTGATTTAGATATGGCAGGTGATAAATATAGTAGGAGGAGCACCACAGAGTATATTTTTACTATAGGTGGAACAACAATAAGTTGGATTTATAAACTAAAAAAGGTTGTTGCAATTTAAACAATAGAAGCAAAGTATGTTGCTTCTACAAAGGCTAGTAAAGAAATGATTTGGTTACAGAGGTTTATGGAGGAATTGAGAAAGAAGCAGGAGAATAACATGTTGTACTATGACAGTGAGAGTGCCATTCATCTTGCAAAGAAATCAACCTTCCATTCGATGACTAAGAATATACATCTCAAGTACCATTTCATACGATCTTTCTTGGAAGATGGACATTTGAATTTGGAAAAGATACACACTAGCAAGAATCCCGCAGACATGTTAACAAAGGGAGTAACTAGGGAGAAACTGAGTTCCTTCTTAGTTTCAGTTGGTCTTCAAGAATGAAGGTGAAGATGAGAAATTTTCCAGGTTGAAGGTGGAAGCAGGTACAACAACAATCGAGTTGTTTTCATCAGTTTCCAAGTGGGATATTGTTGGTTGTGGAGTCTGATTATCTTCATGTTTCATAGGTATTTTTTTTCAGCCATGTTTATACCCCACGAAGACTGTACACTCCAAAATACTATACACCCCTCCATGAGGGGGGGTTGCATCGGGGGCTTTCCCCCTTTGCAGGATCTGGGGGAAAGAAGGACCCTGAAGGAAAATTTTCCTTGTAAATGTATATTGTAATTTCATAGTAAATATGGATCGTTCATTATAAGGTCGCAGATTTGATGATAGAAGTTAGGTTAGGGTTTTTTTCCCTAGAAGGAAACCCTCTTTTATGAGGGAAATATATTGTGGCTATGCATCGTTGTGAATATTGTATTATGAGATAGGAGACTATGAGAGAAAGAAGAGGAAGTTACAACAGGTGTGTTGTAGGTTGTATCCCTTCATTTTGTTGGATAATTGATGCAACCTCCCACCCATACTAGGGTTCACATGACCTCCCGGTATAGGATAATTCTTCTCTGAAGCTAAATCATATCTCAGACCCCTTTTGGGTCCCATATTAATGTTCACATGCCCTTTCAATTCCCTTAGATGCAGGTTCATACAAAACCAGAAACCTACAGGCTCTTTTGCTAAGCCCCTTTTTATCTTAAGATCAATTTCTGGGTGTTATCTCCTTAACTTTAGCCAAAATCTCATGTGATAAAGGGATATGAGCAAGCGATTAACTCAAAGGTTCTTATATCGATCTTCAAGGATCCGGTTCTCCTCTACTTCGGGCTTCATGAGTTTTAACTTCACAACATGCTAATTCCCCGAACGCTAAATTGGAGAACTCCTAGACTGGTTCTCCAACGCTTTGTTACTTTGATGCTCCAGAGCTTCGAGCTTCAGATGATTTCTCAACAAAACACCATAAATCACCTGAACATCGAATCATAGGACTACTCTAGCGCTCTTCAACTCTGGATCTTCGGGCTTCAGAAGATCTTATAGCACAACACTCCACTTCCACTGAATGCTCAAGTGGAAAATCCCCGAAGGGTTCAAGAATCAATTGTACCTTCTCCCTACCGAGATCTACGATCAATAGAAGCTCTAGGACTATGGGATTCAAGAGTTCTTGTGACTTCAATGTACAATACCACTGAACCATTGAATGCCAAATTTGAGATAGAAATATCTTGCTCCTCCAACAACCAATGGCTATGATCCACTTCGGAACTACACGCTTTAGGAGTTCTCAATATTGATCACCACCAAACCCCTGAACTATTAAATTCATAATCAATGAAGGGAAGAGATCTATATCCCATGTGTCCCCACTAATGAACGACCTAGATTCACTAAAGGCTTCGAGACTTCAAGAATTTTCACGCCAAATCACTTTTCACCCACAATATACCAAATTGTCAAACTTCTAAATAATTGGTAATCCACTGACACGTGTCCCCAATGACGAATGGTTATGATTTTCTCTAGAGTTTTGGATTTCAAAAGATTCTCCTCCTAGAAACACAAGAAATTGTTTCTCCCAGAGTGTCAAATCTTCGAACTATCGTGAGATATATGGCTCACACTCACCTATGTGCAGATCCAATGGCTAGGATATGATATTCTCACACACAATTCTCCTTTGGTTTGGGGTTTTATCCAATGACCCAAATATATACACAACCAATCCAATGGTTGACACTCCTCCAAGTGATATACGATGTAGATTGACTCTGGGACTTCGTAGCTTCATAGATTTTTCCTCCTTTACAAAAAATAACTGAAAATAGACAGAGAGGTCAAGTCCAAAGGACTTCGATGCTTAAAAACCATGCACCTTACCTTAATCGGATGGATTTGTGGGGTCCTATCTTCTCCTAAACAAATCTCGTCCATTATACTTCCAACAGGGATATTTCTTCTCTTTCGGGACTTCTCGTTATCACTCCTTGAGATTTTTCCATTCAAAAGGACTCATACCTATTGCGCTTCCCTCCTGAGCTTATAAATTATAATAAGTTCTCCCACACACTCCTTGCGCTCCTCCTACAGTATGAAACTTCTCTTCTGTGGTGCACACTTGCGCTATATCTCCTGAGCTTGGAACTCTTTAACTACAAATCCTCTCGGCCCTTTACTTATTTAGATAATTTCTTGTTCCCTCCTAGAACTCACGCTCTTTCTCTTGAGCTTGTGAACACCATCAGAGTGTTCTTTTAGATGACTTCTTGTGCCCTCCTAGCACTCTGCTCTCTTCCTCTTGAGATTCACCAACACTTAAACAGAATGGACTTTGTGCACTCTTTTCACTCACTCACTTGAGTCTTGGATTATAAAGACTCACCCATGCACTCCTTGCACTTCCTCTACACACACTTGCACTAGCCTTCCCTTGAGATTTTATATTTCTATGAGTGTAGGTGCATTCCTTGCATTATATCTATGCACTCCTTTCACTATCCCTTCTGAGCTTGTGACCTATTCTGGTGTTCCCACCTGGAATGCTCTTCCTGAACTCAAAAATGAGTTCTAGCACACACCTTGCATTGGTTTCTTAGAGTTTTCTAACAACTCCAATGTGCACTCCTTGCACTAGCCTTGAGACCCCAAAACACTCAGAAACTCACACAGATAGGGAATTATATCTTATTCCTACAAAGGGACCATTTAAACACTCAAAGAATTCATAGACATACACAATAAACATTCAGAAAACACACTCATTCACATAGAACACATACACAGAGAATCACATGTAGAGAAATCTTCTTTTGTATTAAATCAAAATGCTTTGTACAATGTTTACAAGATTGGAATTCAACATAGTCTCAGTTCTTTCTCTCCTCTCCTCTCTTATCTTTCTCTTCTCATGAGTTTTTCTCTTCCTTCTAATTCTCCTAATGCCTCCTAATTTTGACACATTGATATTTTTATAAAAGAGGGGATTCTTGAGCCTTCCTCCACCTACTTACATTAAATTACAATTATTTTACATCTAGTCTAAATCAAATCTATATCCATATACATGTGATCCATTAAAGGAGAATTGCACTCAGCCTTACACACCACAATGTATCATCCCTCCTTGAGCCTTACAAACTTTAATTATATTAAATTGACAAATTAAAAAAAAAAACGAGAAGCTTGGCACTTCTCTCTCCTCGGGGTATACTCCCTCCTAGTGCGTTGATGTGTTGGATGCTGACGCACTGTTGATTCTCCTACATCATACTCCTCTACTGAAAAGAACATGATCTTTTTCTCATGGCTCCTATGTTTTTATTTTTTAGATCCTCCTGGATCCCAGACTCCACTCTGGACTTGTCCATATGCTCCTTTGTCATGTTGTTGTTGCTATTCTACTGTTACTGCGCGATTTTCTTCAGGTTTCAAAACTTTATGTTGCAGGGCTCCCTTAATTTTCCCACTGCAACCACCTTTTCTCATCCTCCACTAGTTGTTGATTATCTCCTTTTTTGACTTCAACATCAGCCTCCTTATCTCCTCAATATCTTCATCCGACTTGTCTATGGGTTGGCTCCTCTCCTACAGTCTTCTCTGCTACTACATCTCCTCTTCTTCATCAATCTCCAACTTGGATTGTTGGACGAGCCTCCTCTGGGTTATTTATCCTCCTCCCAGGGATTCCACTTCTTCACAGAGACCAAAGGCATTATTATCATGATCTCCTAGGATAAATTCATCACTTGTGTCATTGGCTTGCCACTCCTCTACAGATTCCAATTCTACAACAATGTTACTAAGATGTTTCTCAACCATCTTGTCTGACAATTTTCTTTTTTCCAGTTCCTCTATTTCTGGATTGTCTAACCAATCCTCCAACATATTTAACTCTTTCTTTGACTGAGAAAGTATGGCATCTAAATTATCCTCCTGCATGACACTCTTTATTGTCTATCTTTTTGTTGCAGCTTCCATCTCACACAAACTATTAGTTTTAAAAACATTTGGCCCAATGGCCTCTTCTATGAATGCCTCCTGCATCACCTCCTCACACGCAAAACATGTACTATCCTTGGAAGAGATATGATAATACCTCCAATGATCAGAATGCACCTTGGATCCTCCTCCTCTCCTGTCGAAACTTCTCGCTAACCTGTTTCCTCCCTTATCATCTCTCCTTGTTGATATAAACTATTCTCTAAGTTCTTAAGACTCTTATACAGTCTCATCTCTTCCTTTCCCACATGGAAACCTGAATTTTCATTTCTTCCCTCTTGGTATTCTATGAGATCTTCAACTGATCCCTTCTCATTTCCCTCCTGCCAATCTGTGAGATCTTTAGTTTATCTCTCTTCCTCACTGAGGATCTCTCCATCTTCTGGTTCACAGATGTAAACCATATTCTCCTCTATGTTCCTGAGGTTTTTAATTTACCTCAACCACCTCCTGAGCATCAACTTCTGATTTCTGGAAATCAATTATTGGATATACCACCTTACCTTCTTCTTCATGGGCCACTCATACCTCTAGCTTCCTTGCACTTCTTGTTGCATTTTTTTCATTAGCCTATCGAGCTTCTCTCTGGTCTCCTTGATATCCATATCCATATCTTCTTTTCTCGTCTATTTGTAGTCTCCTTTTGGACCTAGTCTATGGCCTTCATTAGCCATTTTCTCCTCTCCTCGTCCTCCTGGAAATTTTGTTGTTTGCTGCTTACTTACAAATAGTTCTTCACACAGAGATTTAGTACTATTCCTTCTCTTTATTTTCCTTCTATATGAAAACAAAAATACACTCTAATACCATATGATGGTATGGGATAAAAATTTAACTTAGGCTCCCATATTGTTGAACTTTCGAATAATTAGTAATCCACTGACACATGTCCCCAACGATGAACGGTCAGAATTTTCTCTGGATTTCGGGACTTTGGGAGATTCTCTTCCTAGAAACACAAGAACTCATTTCTTTTGAAGTGTTGAATCATCGAACTATCATGATATCTATGGGTCATGATCACTTGTGTGTAGATCCAATGGCTAGGATCTGATCTTATCACACATGCTTCTCGTATGGTCTCGGGTTTGATCTAATGACCCAGATCTATACATAGCCAATCCAACGACTGATACTCCTCCAGTGATCTACATCATAGATTCACACTGGTACTTTAGAGCTTCGAAGATTTTTCCTCCTTTACAAAAAATAAATTAAAATAATGAGAGTAGTGACATTTGAAGGACTTCAGTGCTTAACGAACATGCACCTTACCTTGATCTGATGACCGTGTGGGGTCCTATTTTCTCCCGAACAAACCTCATTTGTTCTCCTTCCAACAAATATATTTCTTCTCTTTGGGAACTTCTCACCATCTCTCCTTGATCTTTGTCTATTCAAAAGGACTATAACCTCTTGCGTATGCCTTGTGCTTCCCTCCTGAGCTTAGAACATACAATAATTTCCCCTGCACACTCCTTGTGCTCCTCCTGTAGTTTGAAAATTTAGTTCTGTGGTGCACACTTGCGCTATCTCTCTTGAGCTTGGAAATCTTTTACTACAAAGGGTATTGACCCTTTTCTACTTCAAATGATTCATTTTTCCCTCATGGAAATCACACTCTTTATTCTGATCTTGCGAACATTGTTAGAGTGTTATTTCAGATGACTTCCTATGCCCTCCTGGCATTATGTGCTCTTCCTCTTTACCTTCACCAACAATTAAACAAAATATTTGCTTCTTACACTCCTTTCATTCACTCTATTGAGTCTTGGACTGTAAAGACTCACCTGCACACTCCTTGTGCTTTGTCCGATCCAAGATATTTTTGTTGTGTGAATTATAAAGAATTGCATTAAATGAGCATAAATTAAAGTGCACCATTAAATAAGGAAAGATCAATAATGAAGAGAGATAAGCATCAAATCTGAAAATAAAAAACTTGATAACGAAGTTTTCCCCTAGTGGAATACGTCTTTGGGTCCTTCTCTCAAATGGATAGGCCTTTTTATTAACTCAACAAACAAATTTGGTAAAATACATAAGTACACCTCATTCTGAAATCAAGCTGCATAAGTTTTTATTAGATCAAAAAATAGACAACACCATTGAATTTGTGGCATCGAATTACCCAAAAATGACTGTCTCCACTCCTCGATCCAACTCTCGCATTCCCAGGCCCAAGAATAATTTTGTCTCAGATTCTGTGCCCTACAACCTGCAATAAATGTTGAATATTCTACCTTGAACTATGTGTCGATCCGTACCCATGTGCGCCCTCCTCCAGCATTGGGTAGATGAATGTTTTAAATAATAAAAAAGGCATGTATTACAATGTGGGGTCGTTGTCACAATGGTTACGAAGCATATATTAAGGTGTTATAAGGGGGGAGGTCCTGGGGTCAAGCCCATGAGCCTCCCCATTTGGCTTGACCGTTGCAATATATATATATATATATATAT